>ML218625.1:8187-33688 GCA_004785975.1 Popillia japonica
CGTCCTTGCAGCTTTAACCGGGTGTATTTCGTAAAAGGAACGAACGATCCGATCATTTTACCAACGTTAAATAGATAGATGCCGGTAACTGGAGAGCAGTTTTGTCGTCGGTGCATTTCGCAAATTGAATTTGAATATGCCACGTCAACGAATACGATTTATACTTTGTATTTAATGGATGCGGATGGTAATGGACGATGGTTGGGATGAAATCAGAAAGGACACGCTAGGGTATTGTAAATGTAAAATGTTTTAGAATAAGATACTTAAGATCCTTTGTTGTAGGTTGAAAAGAAAGGTTAGCTTTTGAATATTCGGTCTTTGTTTAGGTCATTGTGAAATTGAATTATATTTCTATACAAACTCGTGAAAGTATAATCTGAAAATCAAATGGTTCGATCTTCTAGTGCACATCGATTAAGGCTGGTGGTTGAATTAAACACTTGAAAATCTTTGCAGAACCCAACGGACGGCATTGTTTCCAGCTAAATCATCAACCATCTTGTAATTGCGGCCTTCTTCATGCCAAACCATGTAGGCATCAGCATGGGTAATGTATCTTTTTCACGTGGATTTGGAATTCGAGTATAACGATTTAACTATTGTACAAATGTGAATATAAATTGTGCCCGGAAATTTCCGAAGTCGTATTCATAACACGTTTTGTTTCAATAAGGTGGTTAGTGCAAGAAATTAACTACAAAGAAAACATGGACCTAAAAGTCACAAAATTCTTCTAACTGGCAGAAACCCCTCTATGCATGGCTGGTCCTATGAGGTGGTCTTCGGATGGGTTCAGTATACTTGAAACTGTGTTTTAAGTGTACTCCAATAATTCACGCATAGGCTGGACGTATGTTGGTTTTAATTCACCAGAGAGAAACAACAAATATCAAATGGGTGCTCTTTTATGTTTTTATAACAAAGACTTCAAAGGCATTTAGTTTGTTGTTCTGTCAATGTTAGCCAGCGAGCCTGTTAAGTTGAGGTATTTAGTAGAATAGAACATGGACGTAGACAACGATTGGCGCAGTGATAAAACCATGTTACGTGGTCAACGTACCGTGAAAGACAAAAGTTAGATAATTTCGAGAACCGCAATAGATATTCAACGGTTTATCAAATTCAAACCTGGGTAACGTTGAGCCGTTTAGACTTGGCCAACTCACCTAATTCTTGTAAGATTACAAGATATCCAACTAACAAGGAAACACTCACAATAGTTTGCCTGTCATAGTTCTTGTATTCCACAAAACAACCCCCGCACCCTATATTTTTTTAAAACTTTGTCGCTATCTTCTAGTACCCATAAAACAGTTATATATTTGTTTTTTATATGTCTTATAGTTTTGGAGGTCTTAAAGCAAATAGCGAAAGGTAGAGTGGCCCCCAACCCCCGAAAACGGGCGATTTAGTATCTATGAAAGTTGCCGTTGTTCTTACACTGTCTAAGTCTACAAATCCACCAAATTTTATTTAAATCGGTCACAACCACTTGCCTGTGTTTCCCTGTAAGTCTCCTTCCTTAAAGATTATGTTTTGTTCAAGTCTGGCAGTGCTCATGGTTAAGTCAACGACGCATGCTTCCATTTCAAACACAAGACTTCAGCTCAAGAAAAAATGTGCTTGTCTACAACCAGTGACCAAAGTTATTTTGTGTAAAGTACATCAAATATTGTTGCAATATTCTATTTAATTAATTCCAAATGTCATGATCGGGTGCATGATTCACTTCTAGCCTAAATTTTCTTGTGACAAAGAACTTTTTAGAAAAGATAAAATTCTGACTTCCGAACGGCTCTGTGTAAGAAGTTGAAGATTTTGTTTGAACGTCAGTGAACTGTGTGTTTTGTTGACACAAGAATCATAAGCATTTGTTTTGGTGTATTTAACTTGTTGGATGATGTTGGACTATTTTAATGTAATGCCAATAAGTACGGAAAATTATATACGAAAATGGACGTTGAAAGCCCTTATTTTCGGTGCATTGTACCGATGTGTACAAATACATCTACAAAAACACCAGAAAATGTGTTTACATATGTTCCTAAACAGCGAAAAGAAAGGAAGCTGTGGCTAAGGGCTCTAAGACGTGACCCTACAGAAGTATCTGCAACATCATCATTTTATTGTTGTGAAGATCACCTCGATATAACTCCATATATAATTGCTTTACACTTTAATGAATTTTTCAGTTATAAATGTAATATTCGTTAATCCTCCATTAGGCGCGTCTGGTGGCTGAACGCTGCTAATTTTTGATATTATTTGTTAAGCTATAATAAACTCAACTTGCACTGTTGCAAATGTCTAGTTATACGTAATTTGCTGACATTATTAAGAATGTTTTATAAATAAAATTCCAATGTACTCGTTCGTTATTTCGAAAGTATACGAGAATTCAATGGATTACTACTTGTCTTCTGTTTCTGATTAGGTACCGAAACTTTTCAGGAGGAAAATAGAAAAACCTTTGACGACTTTGTACAGAAATATATTTTTATACAAAAAAAAAGAGTGGGTATCAGAGTTTACATTTGCTTGTGAAATTTTTTGGAAACACTTTCGTCCAGTGGACTTAACGAACGGCATGGTCTCATTTACCCATCAATTACAGAAAAACTAGGATCGTTGTCGTTATGCCAATTATGCCACTAAATGCAAAATCAACTGTTTTGAGATGTCACAGAGGCACAGACCGATATTCTAATCACATTTTGAAATATAATCAAAGAAAGATAGTATAGACCCACTGGACCTATACGTGACTAATGGAGGGTTAATAAATAATGACACACTTTGCCGTAAATGTATTTATTACATTAACACACTTACTTACAATCACTTACAAACTACATCTATATATGTAACTACTTACACCTGTTTATGCATTCAAAGAATATTTAAATTTGTACGTGACATTTTATAGTATGTAGTAATTTTATTTTAGCTGCAAAATGATATGGACAACTGGGTGAAATTTAATTTTTTAGACCGCCAAAGAAAAAAATCAAGAAAAAAATGTAGTACCACATAAATTTAAATATTTATAAGTATAACAGTATAGCACACGCTTTCCTGTAAACGGAAAGTAAAATCTGTTTACAGGATTTGTACGTCACAAATGCGTTAGCTAATAGCGATGCGTTTTAAAAAGAGTCATAAATTTCGAATAATTAATGAAAATTGCTTATTAATATTTCTTAAAATATATATTTTTTGCAAAAGTGATTTTTCAAATATTCATTTATTATTGAAATGCTAAAGGGTTTTCAATAAGAAATAAAACCCACGTGATCTCTGACGTAAGACGACGTAAATAATAAGTTGGTAAAACTAAAAATATCCCTAAGCTATCTAACCGGTCTAACATGAGTTACTAATCGATATTTATTTGAAAGTTTTTATACGTCTCTGTTTGTGTCGTTCAGTCGTTGCTTAGTTGTGATTATTTACAATATAAACCAAACCTGTAAAATTTTAATTGTCAATATATGTAAGTATATAAAAATGTCTGGAGGATTTTTATTTTTAAAAATATGTATTACCATACTGTTAAATGGGTTGCATATCTAAAAGAGATCACGTGGGTTTCGGTATTTATTGAAAGCCCGGTATATAACACTATATATACAATATAAAAAAACAATAATATAACTAAAATAAATGCACAAAAATACAAAATATACATACTACTAGTTAAATGTTCCTGTAATGTAAGTGATTTCTTCAGCAGCAAAAAAATGTGGAGGGAAAACCAAAGTGTCGCTTGTAACTCGACGAGTTAACTACGTTAGAGGCAAAAATCTTCTGTTGCTGCTGAAAATTGTATGAAAAACATACAGATAACTAATGAATAATAAAATATAGGCCCATCCCCTATTCTAACTAACAGTTTGGCAGGTTGCTAGTAGATGTCGTTATGTACACCTTAAGGGCGATTCACACTGATGCAATTTCTTGCAATGCAAGTTCAACTTAAAGAAATCGCAAAGACGCTACGTTTGTTAAAATTGCAATTTCAATTCACATTGTATTTGGTGCGCATGCAATTCTAAACAGTTTTTGTGGTAGTGCCAATTTACAGATAATAAAAATTAAAAATATGTTTTTTACAACAGAAATAAAAATAAAATAATGACATAAATACCAGTGGTGTGTCGAATACCTAGTAGGTGGATTTAAAAGTCTAAGGTTATCCTACATTTTACTATTTTTATATATGATGGATAATTTGTGATGACATGTGTTCATTTTTATAGGTTGGTATCCCAAGATTTAGTATAAAATCGCATGCATACACCCATAAAAATAGAACATGCTCTAATCGATGCAATTTCTTGTCACGCGATAAATTGTGAGAAACATTGCATAGTGTGAATGGCAATTGCATGCAATTACTGAAAAATTGCATAGGTGTGAATTGGCCTTTATTGATGTATAATGAATATGTACTATCGAAGGCAAAGATAATGCATCAAACTGCAGTAAAACGCGTCTATTGTGGGCTTTATGTTCTGATTTGTTATTGACGTAAACATAACTGGGCAACTTCAATAAGCCGTATAACCGCAGGCGAAAGGGTAGCGGGGATGTCAAAGAATTTAAAACTAGCGAATTGTGAATATATTGGAAATGAATATGATGATACTGAATTCAGGTACAACGTAGACAAATTAATAAAAGAAAAAAAGTTTATGATAAATTAGTCATTATGTTATCGTGCAAATTATTGTTTAAATAACAATTAGAAAAATTATAAAATTAGAAACTTTAATATTATTTTATTAACATTCCCTTAACGTTTTAGTTGAAATAACACAAACTATACAATATGTCTTAAAGATATACAATATGTGTATGTATACCGGTCGTTTTGAGGTAAGGGGTATGAAAATTCACTAAGAAGTGGGGACGCGTATGAGTCGATCCACGGTGTACTCTACATTATTGGTGGAGACGTAGCTCCCTTCACCTCCTCCCCGCTTTAAATATCCTATGACTCAAAACGACCGGTATAGATTTATACCATTAGTAATACTATTATAACACATTATAACATATAATATAACAATTAACACTTCTAAATTAATTATAATTTTGTAATTAAAAACTAATCAATCTTGAAGTACTTGGTAACTCTCTAATTTTACAAGATAACAAAGAGGTTGTGTAATCTATATAGGAGTATAACTTTAGGCCCAACATTTTTAGTAGATAATAATACTTCATTAGACGAATTAATTTGTAATATAGAGTATATTATTCAAAATTCAATAGAATCACATACACAAAACACATCGAGGAACAAGTTAGTAAATATAATATCCAATTATAAAAATAGAAATAGTTGTAAAAGCAAAAATAGATTATAATTTTTGACACGAATTAAATGCCAATTTTATCCACTGACGAAGTTGTGACGAATACCTAATAAATTATAAAGCTTCTGGAATAAATGATTTTTAATCGAATTAATAGTGTTTGAATTGACCTGAAAGTAGAAAAATATCTAAACTGTGCTTATCTATACAGATAAAGGTTAGACAATACATTTATTATATATACCTATGTTTTAATACATTAAAGCCAAATTCATTATTTTGTGATTGCGTAAATATTAAAAAATATAAATTTCTTTAAGATGCTTCTTCATTTAAATCGTTTCGTAATAAGGCATCGGAGACAATTCGTTTTTCTATAAATAGAATCCTCTTATTTTATCAAAAAGCATATTATTGAAAATTTACATGTGCAAACAATATTTACTTTTGCCAAAGAAACAGCTTGTGCTTACGAAATCTAGTTAGGAACTCTAGTCAGCATTATACTTGAGTTCAAATTATAGTGCGGTGTCATTAGTAAAACTATTAGGAATTCATTGTGCTAATCCCTTCATAATCCGGGGACTGTAAACATGGATTTTAAGAACCTGAAAACTATCTGGGTCGGCTTAAGGATATTAAGAAAATAAAGTTATTAATATTAATGTATAACGTTACTACTGAATTTTTATAATACTGTCCTGTAGCTTATTTTTCGTATCGCTTACTTTTATTGCATACCACCTGCCGTGCTGGGGTAATTATGGGAGCTCACAATTCGCACTATAGTTTGAACCGGACTATACTTCTTAATATAAAGAGTACATGCAACTATTGTAAATGAAATTATAATATATTGCTGTACATTTCTTGATAATCTTTCTAGCTGAAATTTACCTGCTAGGTATCCGTCTCTATGTCTAATTACAGCCGCCTAGTGCGAGTAGTCAAATGTGTCGAATACGTGCGGAAGGCCATATCACTTGATGTCTGATTCATTACTTTAGCTCTCGATAGTACATATAATTCCCATTGAATCTTTAGTAAGAATAGTTTCGGGTAGGTGGGACAACAGTATCTCGACAACACTCCAAGGGTTAATTAATATTTCTGAAGATATTGTTAGAATTTGATAGTAATAGCAATCTATGTACATATGTTACTCGGGCAATGAGTGCTTGTGCAATGGATAAAGGTTTAATTAGAAGATAGTTTTGATAAAATTAGAAACAAATATAGAACCAGTACGCTTCAATCTTTGTTGCTTGCACTGTATTAAAATTTCTTGGAAAACTTTAAATAGAAGTGTCTATCCTAACTCTAAGTAACAAACACATTCGAGAATAAATCCTAAACACTGTTATGAAAGACTAGACAGCGTTAATTAACTAAATAACTGGAGGGCTGCTGTTGAAACTACTTTTTATTTGGAGATAAATCTTGACACTAGGATGACATAAACAACTCCAGGCAAAATGCAGCTGTTCCGGAATAGCAACACGAACTTCCGGCATTTCGTGTACCTACCCGGCACGTCCCCGTTTACATGCATACCCGCGTATTATGATTTATATCGGTTATACTAAAAGGCATTAGTCATGTAGGTTTTCCCCACGTGACCGTTGTGTAGATAGGGAAGACGCGTGGTAGTAGGTAGCCCAATTCACATAATATATCGCCTCCATTTCCATACGTCGACGGGAAATCTCGCGTTGGCCGACGTTCCTCGGTCCAGAGGCGTCCTAGCACTCCATCCACCCCCCCAGTTTACCTCATACTTTCCTATACTCGACAACACAGGCTGGTTCCTCCCATCCGATTTGATTCCAGGTCTAACAAATTAGGGTCGCCGTGCGGGCGACGACGCTGATTTAAGTGTTTTTTGCATTTTTTCGGGCGCAAAATCATAAAAAGGCATAAATACGATCGTTTCATGTAAATAAGCTGCCACGGCCGCATAATGCTGCGGCGAGGCCATCGGATTTCTGTAATGTCGGCGATTTATAAATTTCCAAATTCGTGTTCGTTTTTTTTATGTTATTCGAATGGAATTGATTCGACGATAGTGGAAAATATTTTTAACTATTCTATCAGCTATAGATGCTATTGGCGGATCAATAATGTACTTTTGCCTCTAGTTAATTCATTAGTTTTTGAGTGTAGAAAGGGAATTCAAATGTTGATGAATCCCCCATACTAACGGGTAAGTTACACGCACATACGGGATATCTGCACCTACACATAATTCTGCGTATGAAGTTTTCATATTTATCCCGTTAGGTTACTATGAAATTGGCTCTTATTATCACTGACATATATAATATGCAGAACTGTCGCTACTGTACTATTGTGTATACACACTGAACTAAATTATTCCATCGGGTAATGCGCAGGACGTGATTTATTCATACCTGTTCCTGCAATAATTACGAGGTTCATAATTTAGACGAGGAAGACAAGGCTGGTGCGCATATTTAAATCTGCGATGGTGATATATGGGTTCCATCCTGCATCATTGAAGTTACCATACTTTTTTGCAGTGACAGTCGCAGTATAAGCTTCTGATACAGGTCCATTATTATTCTAGTGTGAATTACGTAAGCATGCTTCGTAATTATTATTGCATGTGGAGATTGTATTAGAAAAAAAAATGTTTTTGACGTAAAATTCGAGAAGCTACCATTATAATAGAATTGGTAACTCATATTACTTAGCGAGCCATTATTTTGTGCTGGAAATAAAAGAAAAATCTTTAAAAGAAAGCTCATGCGTCTTGTATGTTAGGAAATAATTTTGGGGTAAACCTGAGTAATTGCTGCAATGGCGGTTGATATGAATTGTAGAATCTAAGTTCAGGGTGATATTGCACTGCGAGCACTTTAGCTCCCCATCCAGTCTAAAAGCTGTGGTGGTTTCAAAGAGGGTCTTTCTCCCTCGTCAATGACAGCTTTGTCAAAATAATTGGCACGAATTGCTCAATAGCCGTGCGTGTTGTTCCTTGTCAAGTGTTCCCCAAGGTGTCAGTGCTCTGTGAGAAAACCCCAAAGTACGCGTAATTTGTTTCTATTTAGTTCTAACATGGTCCTTGCTCTTTCTTTGAAATTTCCAAGGAATACCTTGGGGTGTCTCAAACCACGAAAATTCTCCCAAAGCTTCTTATATCTGTCATTGATTTCTCTTTTACAGGTGCTGATCACTATTCTGCAACACGATTCCGGTTCCACCAACAATGTTCTGGCGGCCTCCTTTGCTAATAGATTAGCTTTCTCGTTGCCACTGATTCTAGTGTGTGATTCCAGTACATCTCTGGCTAGATAGTAGACTAATTTCCATTTGAAGGTTTTAGAACTGGCTGTCGGAGCAAATTTGCAATGCTTTTCTTCCGATTATTCCAGTTAAGATTCAGTTGAGCACATCTTCCAATAGCATTAACCTCTGCCTGGAAGACGCTAGGATAAGCTCCCATTGGCTCTGAGTATTTGGCTCCTGGCCGGTATACTCCTGCACCTGTTCCCTTATCAGTTTTGGAACCATCCGTATACTATTTAATGGTATTTGCTTTTAGGGAGGGGATGGATAGTTCCCCTGCCCATTCTCTATTCTCGCTTACCTTTTTGAGAAAGTTCTTGTAGAAGCTGTTCTTCCTCCTGCGGTCCTGAATAGTGCCGGGAGAATGAAAGATGACCCAGCCGTCTGGCATGGGACCCCCCTGTCCTCAAGTTAGTCGGTACAATGACCTATAGGCAACTCGCTCCACTACTATGTGTGGCGGCGCCAGGTGTAAAATTACTTCCAAGGCCGCGGTTGGGGATGTTCTCATACTGCGAATTGGAACGTGGCATGTATTACTACCATTAGATACTGCCAAATGAGTTCCAAAACAAATTGACGTGTGATGGACTCGGAGCTAGTGGGGTCCTAATCAGTATCCATGTTCCTTGGGAGGTGGCAGAAATGAAGCGGGCAGTTATAATGCAAAATAAATATTACGAGGTATCGTGATGGACAGAGAATAATCAGAACAGTATACCCAATACTCCATCCGAAAAAAAGTAATGTTGAAAGCTAAGACAATTGGTCCACAGACACCAAAGACAAAACAGCCACCAAAGGTGCCAAACAACATGGAGACAGCATTCAATAAATTTAGGGCTTTACAGCTGATATTTGCTAGTTATGCATATGAAGACCAATTCGGAATCATAGAGTGTAGTTTTGTATAGTGTTATAGTGAAAAGTAAATTTACTGGATCAAAATAGATCAATTTTCGCTAGATAATAGCTTAGGACCGGCGGTAGTTCAAATGGTCAGATTAAATCAGAGCTTGCAATGGTCAATAATGATGGTGAAGACCATCAGCCAAAATGATGCTTTAATAAGTGCTTTAACAGTAAGCGAACCGTCGAAGAGGTACGTATATGATAGCACATAGATGAGGGTCAAACACTGATAGACTTTTATCAACTGATCTACGTAGGAGCTGTTATTGTACTGGAATCTATAAGCATATCACATAAACACAGAATAAATCTCTGGAAAACAAGGATTGCTCCGTCAAAGAGACAAAGCTGTAGTAGCAAACTGTAAGGTCTTCTTCTCTTCTAATCCTTATACCTTTTCAGGTGTCGAATGAGGGTTCCGTTTCTTCTACCCACTTTTTCCACTCTTTTCTGTCTCTTGCTATTGCTTTCTTTTCTTCCAAGTTCTTTCCCATTCCTTCTCCCATTTCTCTTATCTGATCAACCCATTTTCTCCTAGGCCTTCCTTTTCTTCTGTTTTTTAAGTATCCTGTCTCCATTATTTTTCTCGTAATTTTATTTGTCTTCATTCTTACTATATGTCCATACCAGTTCAGAATTAATGCAATGGAGATGAAACTTATAAGAAGAATAGCGGAGAAAACAAAATGGGATAGGATCAAGAACGAAGACATCAGGGAAACAACAAAGCAAGAACCAATAGGAGGAAAATTCGAAAAATTCGGCAAACTGTGGGATAACAAAACAAAAAAGCTTTCACCAGTCAAAAGACCTTTCATAGATAAAAACCCAGACATGTCCATGAAAACGTGCTGCGCTGAAGTACTGCAGAAGCATAGAGATGCAGGAGCAGCACAATACAATCACGAAGTGGATACAATTAGAAAAAAACTTAAGCTAGAGGGAAGCGATGTATGCCAGATTATAGAATCAAACTCAATAAACATGTTGCAAAGAAGCTGCTTAATTGGGAAGTGTTAAGAAAAAGCGTTCATAGTCGCTGGTTGAAAAAATTTGACACTATACAGCAATTAAAAATGGTACCGAGATTTCTTACACCGTACACTTCCGAAAACACAACTAATTATTCCTGATCCAGCTAAACATTGACCAAGAAGTTGTCTGTCAACCACTTACAAGCTCTTGACATCCATAGTAACATAGAAGGTAGACGTATTCCTAGGGACACTGATAACTGAAGAGCAAAAACGCAGTATAATATTTATCATCTACAGGAATGGTTTTCATATCTTAAAAAAATACTAAACACTTACAAAATAACGCCTCACTTACTTGCAACACTGTCTAAACTAACTAAGCAAATCTAACAGCTTTATGGTGGTAAGTCTGCTGGTTAAGTAACAATCAGAAGAAGAATTTATTCACGTTTTTTGCAATTGCTTATCTTGAACTCATTTAAGACCATGTTAAATAAGAAAAATGCAGATTATGAAATTGTAAATGGGGACTATAACATAAGCCAAACAAGACAGGAAACCAAACATCTGCTACAAAACCCAGTAGACTTCAAGTAGTGCATTCCATTAATTGCCGAATGGCAGCTGTCTATGGCAAAAATATGAGAGGCATACTTTAGTCAGTGGCGATGACGCAGTGGTCAAGACGGAAACGTAGAAATAGCGTACTAAAAATTTATGTTGGCCGAAGTGCGTCCAATTACTGGACTCATATGTACTTCGAATAATAGGTTGCGCTTATATGATATAAACTGACTATACTGACCACCTTACCATCCGAGCCACCAGCGTAGCAGGCGTAGTTGTTATCCTCTGGGCTACGAAGGCTTGCTTGTTGAGAAACTAACATTATCGATATAAAGGAATGAACTTAGCGAGTTCATTCAACGCGTTAAACAACGTTGATTTTCTCAGAAACTAGGGCGCGTTAGGATAAAAGCTCGTACCTGGGTATTAAGGAAAGGTTCCCCTATAACATGGTTGAGATTCATTAAAATCCGTGTTCGACAATCCTGGCGTTCCTCTTGTAAGAATCTTACAAAATTTGGCATTTCTAACAATGTATTAGAACTACCAATCGAAACCTGCGTGCGAACGTACATAGTCTGGTCGACCATGGTACTTCCCAAGAAAATTGTCGAAAGTGCACAATGATTGAATAGTGTTGGCATAGTGCCTATAATTCCCAAAAAGCTATTCCTCAGAATGGGCATTTATTTTTAACCTTTGAAATATAAATTTAAAAGTAAACCTACAAAGAAACTCATTAAGTTATTCCAATAAGATATATCATAAGATGGCATAGCACCTTTTTGACGACACCTCGCCCATCGCCCTCTGGTTTGCTCGTTGCCGCACGTGACTCCATCTACCGGCGATGTCGGGAATCACACCGGTGATAACTCATTCAATACGGCCTGCTTTCGAAACCTCAATATTAAAATCGTGATTTGCTTCCACAACACTTTTCTCCATTTTCCAATAAACATCGACTATCAAATGTTCTTAATTAATCAAATCACGTACGCACCCCGGGAGGGAGATTGAAATAACCGATCCGCGGACGGCCGGGATTAACATTTCGGTCCTGGAAAATGCGATGGGGCGGTTTGCTGGTAGTCTTTTGCGTTTCACGAGGAGGTAGAATATTGAAAAAAATGCCGAGAAAAAACTAATCCGCCATGCAAAAAAAGACGAATCCGAGACGGTGAATCTGAATATATTTACTATTAATAACTTTTTTATGTATGTACCTACATATACATATGTATAGCAGATAAAGGGAGATATGAGATATATATTTTTTTGTAATATTAGATATTGGAAAGTTGATGAAGTTGTTTGCAAGTATAAAACTCAAATTATATAAAGACGTGTATTGGAAGAGGTTCAGCAGTTGCGTGGCCAGCAAGATCACCAGACTTTAATTCAGTTGATTACTACGCATGGGGAAGGCTGAAAGATTTGGTATATGCATGTTGAAACCAGGGAACAACTTTTTGCTAGAATTCTGGATGCCCCAGAAACAATTTGTGTTGATCCTGAGACTACTAGTAGAGCTATCACTTCAGTTCTAAGAAGAGCTACATAGACTATGTACACTGATGGAAAGTAAAGATTGGACACTTTAAATACGTTGTTATATGGAAACTGTCCAAACTTTACTTTCCATGAGTGTACATACACAACAGTTAGGTGGGCATTGTGAACAACTGAATCAATAAAGCGATATCTTGTTAAATAAATTATTGTTTGTATTAGTGGGGTTATCTAAAATTTCAAATGCTTGTAAGTCAGTTACGACAGAGGTTTGGTCAAATATTGATTAAATATTTTTGACTTGAGATTGCCTCAATAACTCAACTCGATAACTTAGGTTTTGGGAGTCATGACATGGGACACCCTGTATTTAGGATACCTATAAAAGAGCCTGTTGAACACTCGTTCATAAAGGTCAAAAACAAATACTGTCATGTTTGTAAAAATACGATATGTTTGCATGTGTCAAAAAGATTCTCTAATTAGCTGAAATATGAAATATATTTTTTTAGTAAAGCTAACATTTTGGTAATTTCACTTTCATTTATAGTAATTAGATTCAAATGAAGCACAAATATTTGTAGATTAAAATGTATGTATTTAGAAACGATTTTGTGTAAAGTAAAAATAAATGAGTAATAGTTTGATAGATGAATTAAAACGCGGCAAAAGAATTACTAAATCGGAGCTAAGTAATGCATTATGGGCTATCAGATGCAATGTTTATGTGTCAAGCAATAAATTTTACAGTTGTACGTTTTACACCACAGCAATATTGTTTCGTTAGTGGTTGACGTTAAGGTAACCTGAAATAAATATTTTATGAAATGTTTCAGAAAAAATAGTAATAGTAGGTTCCGCCAAATCTGACCATCAAAATATTATTTTCCATATAAAATTTACTGCCATCCTTTGCATTCTTAGGGTTTCAATTCAAAAGAAAACGCTAAGTGAATTAACACTAGATTTTTAAGTAGATTGGAACTTATCGGAGAATATTTCTTGAGAGCAGTGTGTATAATGGCTGTGTACAGCAAGAGCTTTTTCTACACTACAGAGACAGATTTTAACAATTTTGACAAGTGTCAAACAATTTTTTTGGGTAGTTATTATACAGCATTAGTAAAAAGTCCCGGAAAAAGTTGTTGTTTAGTGTTTGCATTCTTTTTGCCGTCACATTTGACAATTTTAAAAGCGTTTTAACTTTTGCATCGCTATAAATTTACTTATTTTAGACATTGACACATTTGAAAATGGCAGTAAAACTTACTGAATCAGAACGTATTGAGATATTAATGATGCGTGGGTACGGTGATCGTCAACGTTCTTTTGAAGAGGTTCGTATTTTGTTTAATACTGTTTATCCGGATCGTCACATTAGTAAAAGTACGGTATGCCGAACAATTCAAAAGTTTGAAGTCTTCCGTCAGGTGAAGGATTTACCTAGAAGGTGACGTCCATTAACAGCAACGATGAAGAAACTAGTTTGAATGTGTTACTTACAGTGGAGGAAAATCATCACGTGTGCACAACAGAATTAGGTGAAATTCATGAGATCTCTCAAAAATCTGCTCATAAGATTCTTAAATCAGTAAGAATGAAAGCCTATAAAATATATCCCGTCCATGAGTTAACTGAAGATGATCCAGATCGTAGACTACATTTTTGCGAAACAATGACGGAATTGATCGAGCAGCAGCCTAATGTTTTAGATCACATCATTTTTTCAGATGAGGCAACGTCTTGTCTCAACGGCACTGTGAACAGACATAATTGTCGCTACTGGTCAATTGAAAATCCGCATTGGATTGAAGAAGTCCATACACAGCGTCTTCAAAAGGTGAATGTCTGGGCTGGTCTTGTTGGAAACAACATCATAGGACCATTTTTTAAAAGAGGACATTTAACTGGCAACGTCTACTTAAATTTATTGCGAAATGAGGTTGTTCCAGCACTTGCGGCCCTCTTTCCAAATGCAAACATAGGTGATCACCCTAATGCACATTTTTGGTTTCAACAAGATGGGGCTCCCCCCCATTTTGCCCATAATGTCCGCGATTATTTGAATGAAATTTTTCCGGAACGTTGGATCGGACGTAGAGGAGCAATCTAATGGCCAGCACGTTCGCCAGATCTCTCGCCATTAGATGTTTTCTTTTGGGGTTACTTGAAATGTCAAGTGTACAAAAATCGTCCCCATAATCTTGAACAATTGGAAGAGAGAATAGTTCAAGAAGTCAATCGCATCACTCCAGAACAAATACAAAAGTCAATAAGAAATTTTACTGACCGTTTACATTTTTGTCAAATTGTAAATGGAGAGCATTTTGAACAATTATTGTAATCGCAACCTGAATAGACAGATATCTTGATTTTTCTGTATTAGGACACTTTTTTAATTTTTTAACTGTTTTCTTGTGAATAAAAATAAACATCTTAATACTTCCTGAACGTAGTTTTTTATTTTGCATTCAAAAGTGTTAAAAACATCTGGGCGTTCCGTTTAAAAAAAAAGTTGGACGTATTGCCGATTAAACCGGAAGTGAAAAAAATATAAACTGTATATACCCCCATACCAAATTTCAGAAATCATAATTTTCAAATAACGAAGTTATTCGACCATTCCGGGACTTTTTACTAACGGTGTATTTCTTACAGCTGTCAAATTGTAAAAGCAGTGTGATTCAAAATCATTTGTTACTTAACATCAGGCCTTAGTTCGAGAACAAATAGCGTTGATAATTGCGACAGAGGGATTCAGTTTGAGTGGTTAAATGTCGGATATGGTGTACCGTACAACAACGATTTAGTTAAGGTTAGAGAGATATGTAAAAGACAGACAACAAACATTTTAAAATTTCAAAATCTTACATTGAAAAATTTTGTAATAGGAGGTCAGTAACTTTTGTTTTAAATGAAATAGCGAAAAGTAAGCAATCCTAGCGGCCTTGTGTGTACCTACTTCTTTCATTTTTCTTATAGCATAAGTGACTTTTGCTATTTCTTTATCGTTTCTTGGACATGATACTTGTAGCTAAGGTGATTTGATAAGTGCAAACCCAGAAAACATATAGTATTTCGATCGTCTTCCTTTAATTGTTTCATGGTAAGTAGGTACTACTGTCTGACTTTTTGTGCAATTCAGATGTAATCCGTTGCTCCTGAACCATTTATCAGCTTCCGCCAATGGAATCTGGACAAGGTGGTATTCCAAGAAACAACTAGTCTTCTATTATTTAAATATGATTGAAATAAATCGTGATCGTACCCTAACACCATAAAAATACAATTTCTCAAGAAGCAGACTATGATTCACACTATCGAATGCCTCGTCAGATCACAACACGTTAGTACTGAATCATCTGCATCATCAGAAAGCTCTTGTGATTTTTTTTAACAGACTCATAGTAGCAGATAGTGTACTTCTTCCTTTCCTGTATGCATGTTGATCTTTATCTAGCACATCATTTATCTCATGAAGCGAACCATCGCAAGCGTAGGGAAAGGTATCATGGAATTGTGTATATTTTGACACGTCCAGAAAACAAAATTAAAAGCTAAAAACAACTTTCTAAGTTTTCTTAAATTTTATAATGATCAAGAATCCTAGAAATTTGAATATAAAGAATTAGAACTTGCTGTACTTGTCGGACAAGGCACAGAATTCGTCGTAACAACTTTATACCCTTGGCAATGCACGCTAAGGGTGGTGTCTCAAGGTGTTTACGTTGAACCTCCGACGTTTGCATAAATCGCATTTTCCAAGAAGAAATTACATACTTCTTAACGATGGTAGACAGGGAATTAGTCGCAACTTTCTATTGTCACTATTTCCACCTTTGACCAAAATTTAAAAATATTCTCTTTCAATAATTGAGAATTTATAACCATCATTATCTGTCTGTAACTCAAAAAGTTTGAAGTTATTGTTTGAAGAGGCTGTTTTTGATGTCTGTACTTGTCACATACTTAGACTAACAATAAGTAGAAAGACACATTCAATCAAAGAACAAAATTATTACGAGACGAAAAATTAAATTACAATAATTAATATGGGTAACAGATGGACGGATTCTATATTTAAAATATAGAAATAG
The DNA here is from genome assembly GCA_004785975.1 of Popillia japonica. Taxonomy (NCBI): domain Eukaryota; kingdom Metazoa; phylum Arthropoda; class Insecta; order Coleoptera; family Scarabaeidae; genus Popillia; species Popillia japonica. The sequence continues at coordinate 24,886 of ML218625.1, forward strand.
CTAATATATAGGGTTTTTCAAATAAAATCGTTGAGTTACAATGAAGCAACTTTGAAATCCAGCCAAAACAACGTTTGTTTAACTGAATAATTCTTAACAACAAACAAAGAGTGTTTGACTGTAAAAAGTGTTCATAGTTAAAAGTTGCTGATATATAATAAATATTATGCATGCTAGATTGTTAATAATGACAATGAAAATGAACACTAATTGTAAGTTTTAAGAACAATGGTAACAAGCAATTTGTTGAAACATAATATTTTTACACACATTAAGTGTCTTTACATGGGAATTCATTCAGAAGTGATTTAAGACATTCTTGTTTCAATTACGTGTACTTACGCAAGAACAAAGCAGTGTTTCCTTTAAATTGTAGCAACTAGAACACACGCAACAGAAATTGTATGTGAGTCCTTTACTACAGCCTGATATGTTCCTATAGGTGCGTTAAGTTTTAATACGACACTAGGCTCTATAATCTGAGCAAACTTATGAGACTAATCATTGGGCAAGTTCAACTATAAAATATTTCACTCATGTTTATATACTAAGTGGCCGACCATATAAAGACTGTAAGTATCCTTCCAGCGCAATACTATGTATTGTAGACAACGAAGCTTAACTATTAAGAAAATAATTGCTGCAATTTACAGCTACAATTATTTTAGTAAAATACAAATACCTAGAACGCAAAAATGCAAAGAAGTATACCAATATTATATAATATCGTCTAACAAACACAATATGGAAAACAAAGCCCACAAAGTGCATGCATGTACGTCCATAGTTTATTTTCTTTGGGGTTTCTGACGAATGGCGTCGCAAAGGTCCGACGTCCCTGGACGCGAACGGAACTTATGCATAACATCTCCTGCTTCTGGCTGTGTCGCTGAGACTTGATTATGGCAGATGAGGTCGGAAGGAAAATTGAAATTTCAAGATACAACATCGGAAAGTTTACTCCAGTTCCGTCAGCTTCTCCGTCTCTGGATGTGGGCGAAGTCCGCACGAACTTCCCACTACCATGTTCGCAATACATACATATATGAACAAGAAGAGAGGTAACACGGGGAGAAAAGTGACAGATATAGACCGCGGCTCCTTTTGCTCTAACAGAAGGAAGAGGAAATTTGCATGAACTCGGATTTGATAACGAATGTACGACATCTTTCTCGAGCATATTATAAAAATTTACGTTCGGCGATATACATCTTCCTCCAGATATACGATACAGCTGGATTTATGGTGTATTGTATCATAACGCGCACATACATGTCTGCTGTATGAATGCATCTAAATCTAATCGGAATATTGCAGATATTTTCAATGTTGCAAGGAATGCAATTTATGGATAATAAAAAAAATATTTCAATGTCGCATAACAGATACATAAGCATTAAATGTTAAAATATAATAATAATAATAATGACCTTTATTCCTTCGTATGTAACGTAATGAACAAAGTAAACAATAATACAAATAATAACAACACAAAACAACGGCTACAAAACGGAGGAACCTCTGGGAGGGGTTCAGATGCGCATCAAAGATGCACCTTGCTTTTAAACCCAGTCCCAGACTTAAAAAAAAGAGAATAAGAAACAAAACTTGCCTAAGACCTATCTTAAAACAAATTTTTGTGACGGGAACCGCAAGTTAAGATATGTACATATCAATTCAACAAAGACAACAGTAGTATTTAACGTTCAAAAAGTTCAACAGACGCACACTAACGATTACAAACACACGGTCAAAGGTCCCTCCTGTATTCAACTAGAAGATTTCCTTTAAAGCTTTGTAAAGTTCCTCAAATTATAGTTCTTAAATGTATCAGAAATCGCGTTGTAAATTTTGTAAATATTGTATCAAAATCCTCGTTCAAACATAGCGGTCCGATGAGATGGAGACGTGATCAGTCTTTCACCAAGACGCAAGTGCCTACAATGAATTTAATGGCGAAAACCAATACGCTTGTATAGGTAATCAGGCTGGCGATTAACGATAATTTTGTGAAACAAAGTCGACGAGAGCAATCTACGTCTGTAGGCCATATTCAACCACGGCAACTGAGCGAAAGAATCAGAGATATGGTCGTATTTACGTAGACCACAAATGAATCGAACACATTCGAGTTTTGTGCTTGTTGTATTTTGCGAGAGGTCTCGCCATCCAAACATGGCCCATATAGAGTAGAGCAATAATTAAAGTGAGACAGCACGAGAGTATCACAGATGGGGATCCTCGTCTAGCAGTCCAAATAAGATCTGTGAGGATACAGTAACCGCAGACTACAATAAGCTCTATTAACACCGTTAAAAATGTGATGCCTGAATCTGAGAGAAGAGTCAATCAATCACACCTAGATTCCGATGTCGCCGATGTCCACCCGTCTACCCCCAACCACACAGTCAACATCGTGTTGTAGTTTCGATTTGTCGTTTTTATTACCAAATAGTAAAACACCTGACTTATCCGGGTTTAAATGAAATGAATGTTTAGATGATATAGAATGTACTATTTCAAGATCGCCATTAATTTCTCTAACAGTCGTAGTACAACGCATTGGGGCAAAGGAATGGTAGACCTGGGTATCGTTGGCGTACATATGGTATAAAGTTGACTAGTAAAATCGAAAGTATAAAGTGTGAATAAGAGTGGGTTCAAAATTGAACCCTGGGGCACATCGCTTTCGATTCGTCTACAACCAGATGTCCCACCCGAAACCCTCACAACTGGCGAACGATCATGTAAGTAACTTTTAATCAAATCAATGGCATTTCAGTCAAAACCGATATAATGAAGTTTAGCCGCAAGCATGGATTGAGAAATAGTATCGAATGCCTTAGTGTAATCCAGTAAGACAAGCGCAGTAATCTGGTCCGCATCGGTAGCCTTAATTGTATCATCTGTAATATTGCCAGACATAACTACAATAAAACACTTCCAAAAAGAAATGGCAAAACAACTTGAAGCAAGACCACATACAGGACAAGTGGAAACAGAATGGACACAGATAGAGGTAGTGATGAACAAAGTGGCAGGAAAAGTGCTAGGGTATTCCGAGAGGAAAGTTAATAATAGGTGGTTTGACGAACATTGCAAGAAGGCATTAGACCACAGAAGAAATACAAGATTAAAAACAATGGAAGATGGCAATGAGGAAAATAAAAGGAAGTACCAACAGGCAAGACGAATAGCAAAGAAAATATGCAAAAGGGCAAAAATAACCCATCTAGAGAAGGAATTGAAAGAATTAGAAGAATCGTGGAAAAGCAAAGAGCTAAGAAATTTCTGCCAGGAAATAATGAGAGGTAAAGGGCAGCACCGGAAGCCATCATATTATCTGAAAGATACAGGCAGTCACTTAATAGGAGATACAGATACAGGAGAGGAAGGAAAACTTAATAGGTTTGCGGAGTATTTTGAAGAACTGTTAAACAAGGACGAAGGTGAGATGAGGGAAAGTCAATATGACCCAAAGGAAGAGCAAGAGGATGCAGACGTGGAAACAACCTTCATGGTACCTACAAAGAAAGAAGTGGAAGGACCAGGTAGAGAGCCTAAAAAGCAATAAAGCCACAGGAGAAAATAGCATCTCTGCAGAAATGTTACAAACAAGGAGGCGAAGCGATGATTGAAAGAATATGGAAACTAGTAGCTCAAGTTTGGGAAGAAGAAAAAATACCTGAAAGTTGGAATAAAGCACTGATTATACCCATCCATAAAAAAGGTTATAAAGAAGAATGTATGAATTACCGTGGAATAGCGCTCTTGGACGTAACATACAAAGTTTTATCAAAAATGATTAAATGTCGCCTAGATAAGTATCATGATAAAAATGTGGGAGGATATCAAAGAGGGTTTAAAGCAGGAAGGTCGACAATTGATCAAATTTTAATTATGAAACAACTCCAAGAAAATGCTTATGAACAAAATTTAAGCCTACACATGATGTTTATAGATTATAAACAAGCGTATGACACAATCAAGAGAAGCAAGTTGTACGAAGCGATTCAAAAAGTACGAATACCAAAGAAGTTAAGGAAGCTGGTACGAATGACAATGACAAAAACACTGGATAAGGTAACACTTGAAGGAAGAACATCAAGGGAATTCGCAGTAGAAACAGGGTTGAGACAGGGAGATCCGTTGTCAACTTCGTCCAGGAAATGATTGTGAGAGAAAGCGGAATAAAAGCGAAGGGTTTAATATACGGATGCAAACACCAGTGTCTGGCGTATGCGACGGTATGGTGCTTTTGGCCAGATCCAGAAAAGAACTAATACATGTGTTCAAGCTATTGGAGGAAAAAGCAAGGGAATACGGTCTGATAATCAACGAGCAAAAAACGAAATACATGGTAATGAAGGATAGGAACAGAGATGATATAATAATAAACGGTGGTGGAAATAGAAAATATAAAATAGAAAAAGTAGACCAAATTGAGTATTTGGGAGTTGCACTGACTAATAGGAGAGATGAAGAAAAAGAAATAGATAAAAGAATGGCAAAAGGAAGCAGAACGGCAGGAATGTTAGCAAAAGTGTCAAATCGAAAGATATATCGAGAGCAGCGAAAATAAGAGGATATCAGACAATAATAAGACCAACAGTTACATACGGCTGCGAAACATGGACTATGAACAAGAAAGTACAGCATAAATTAGAAATATGGGAGCGCAGAATTCTTAGAAAAATATACGGTGTCAACGAGGGCGAAGGCTTCAGAAGAAGAACAAACAAAGAACTTACAGAATTGTTCAAACAGTCAAGTATCACACAGGTAGTCAAAATGCAAAGAGCGAGATGGTTGGGGCATATAGGTAGGATGACGGAGGACAGGTGGGTGAAACGAGTGTTGACGAATAGTGAAGGGGGAAAGAGGAGAAGAGGAAGACCGCGAAGGAAATGGTTGGATGAAATCATCAGAGATTTGAAGACTGGCAGAACGAGTCGTAGGATAGAGAGAAGTGGAAAAGAAGAGTGAAAGATCTCGGAGCCAAGGGTCACTAGGCCTGTAGTGCTGATATATAATATTGAGAGAGTTTCACAGCTATAACCAGACCTAAATCCCGATTCCGTCGCAGGCAGAATAATGTTATCATTTAAAAATCGAGTAGGCCGTAAATCACCAAACGAGGACGGTCTGGCTTTCTTAGGAATAGAAATTACCACAGTATTTTTCCATGAGATCGGAAAATAGCTTTCATACAACGTTACGTTTATCAGATGAGTGAGGTACGGAATTATGTATGTATAAACCAGTGGAGTCAGACCTAATATTAAGTAAAAACCCAAGAACAGTATCCTCAATAACAGGTGCGAAGCTGAAACGACAGTCCGCTAACCTGTGTGAGGTATAAAATGATTCCAACGCACCACCCCCGCAAGGCTGCGGGAGAGAGTCCAAGAAATAATTATTAATATCATCAGGCAGCAACAACGCTTCAGGAATACAGCTAGTTTTACTGCCCATAACACCGAGTGTGTTCAACTCCCTCCATAGGGTTTTAGGGCGAAAATGCTCAGCAGCGTATCAAAAGTATGCCTTTTTTTCATATTTAACACTCAGAATTGTAAGATTCCGTAAGTCTTTATAACAATTCCGATGAGCCAATCTTTTAGTTCTTTTATAAGTTTGTTTAGCTTTGTTTCTCAACGACGTAAGCAATTTAAGTTAACCAGAGAGCAGTTTTAAGGAAAGCATGTTTATCAAACAGTAGCAAAATATTACGGTTCAAGAAATCAAACTTAGAATCAATCGAGGAATTCTTTCTAAATCGTCCTGTAGTTCAGCATAGGTGAGATTACGAAAATCACGTATAACTTTAAAAGTAGGACGATGCCCAAGTCTCCGCAAATCAAGATTACAGAACACCAAGTCATGATCGGAACCAGAAAAATCTTCCACCCGAACCACATTAGTAACTAAATGATTTGAGAGCAACAATACATCAATTAAGGAGCTCGAGTTCTCGGTGATTCTCGTTGGCTCATCGATAACCTGCCTAAGGTCAAAAGAACTAAACATTTCATTGAAACAGTGTGGTGGGCCCAGCTAGATTGAGAAGGTTAATATTAACATCAAGAGAGACCACTCTTACTCTTAAGAAACTAAATAGAACCAATGTTAGCTATACTAAAATGGAAGATGATTTAGCTAACTTATTCTTACTTAAATTAACACCCGACTCAGTTATCCCGGAAATAACAATAACTCCCAATTCTGTATCGAATCACATAATCTTAAAACCTTTCCTGGAAGTTGAATTCAGTAGAGTACTAGCTAGCGTTAAAGATTCTGCACCTGGAGTAGACGATATAACTTATGAGATATTGCGCCACCTTCCTATTCAATACAAAAAACTACTTATTGCAGCTTTCAATCAAATGTGGCTTGAGGGGGAACCAGTTAGTGTACTTAAAACTGTTTTGGTGGTACCGATTCTCAAACCTAACAAGAGTCCTGGAGATATTGATGCATACAGGCCTATTGCATTGATGTCTTGCATAATCAAAATTTACGAACGAATGATAAAAGAAAGATTAGAATGGTGGCTTGATCAGTATAATATTTTACCTACGACTCAATACGGATTCCGTAAATCTAAAAGTACCATGGATGCATTAACAGAACTAATTACAGATGTACAAATTAGCCTGACAAAACAAGAAACGTTAGTATGTATGTTTCTAGACATCAAGGATGCTTACGGATCTATTAATTTAAATAGATTAGAAGAAAAATTGACACTGATAGGTCTACTAAACTTGGTTGCCAGAAATATTACTAACTTGTTTAGAGACTTGAGCATTTCTGTGAGATCCCACTCTAACAGAAGGTTGGGTCCCAGACTGATGCCACAAGGGCTGTTGCAAGGATCCAGTTTAAGCCCAATCTTATTTAATATTTATACTATGGAATTGCACAGCACTGTGGCGGTGCCTGCAAATATTATACAATATGCAGATGATATATGTATTTACTCTACTCATACCCATATTAATGCACTTATGTATATACCACTTCAAACGTATAGTAAACAAGACACTTATCTGGCTGTCAAATAACTCCCTAGAGCTTGCACCCAGCAAAACAAATGTCATGTTCTTCTCTAGAGCCAGGAAAATTCCCTCCGGTCAAATAGAAATTTCTAATATACAATTTTCTATTGTGTCAACTACTAAGTATCTAGGATTACACATAGACAACAAACTAAAATTTCACCTACATATAAAAGAGCTTGTGAGTAAATGTGAAAAAGCTTTGAATTTAATGAGAATGGTGTCTAGGGTGAGATGGGGAGCAGATTTCAGGGTGTTGAAAAATATTTACATAGCTTATATAAGGTCGTTATTTGATTACGGATGTTTCCTTTATGCCACCAATTGTAATAACTTACGCCAATTAAATCTGATCGAGAATAAAGCACTTAGGTTATGTGTTGGCGCGATGAAAACAACACCAATTGCAGCCCTACAGATTGAGGCCCAAGAACCACCACTTTACCTGAGAAGGTTATATATTGCTACAAAATATATTTGGAAACTAAAATTGCATTATAATGAACATCTTCTGAGAAAAATCAATCAGTTAGCTATACTAGATTTAACCGCCAAATATTGGGAAAAAAAGGATTCTCCTCTTCTAGCTGAGTGCCTCCGTTTTACATCAGAATACGATAATCGTCAATATGTACTTGTGTCCACAAATAATATTGAGTTTGAGTCATATATGTATAATTATCCTATTATTTTTCCACCATATACAGGAGTAAATGAACATGATAGAAAGTTATTCCTTTCTATAAGTCATAAATTATCAGGGGCATTAGTTATATTTACCGACGGCTCAAAGAAAGGAGCAAAGTGTGGGTGTTCCTTTTATGATCCACTTCACGGGTATGTCGGGGCATATCAATTGGATCGCGATGCTTCAATATTTTCCGCCGAGGCAGTTGCTGTATACGAGGCCTTGAGATATGCTAGGGACATGGGGCATTCGCATGTAGTTGTCATGACAGATTCGGCTAGCGTCATGCTAGCGTGTCGGAAGAGAGAGCATCCTGCTAAAATGCACCCTATTATATTAGATATTATAAGTCTTTTAATAGAACTAAGGTCAAGGGCAGTAGTAACAGAAATATATTGGGTGAAAAGTCATTCAAACATAGTACCCAATGAAAAAGTGGACAGATTAGCGAAGATAAGTCGTTCGAAGGGAATGCTATATAAACCTGTACTTTGCATTGACGATTTATTATTGATTGCCAAAAATCAAATATTCCGTGTAAAATGGGATGCTCATTGGAAGGACTGTAATTCTACACATAAAACCCAGTACGCCTACATACATCCAAACGTCAATTGCAATTCTTGGTATAATAATTCTAATGTTTCAAGGTTCTATCGATCTACTATATGAAGACTTAAATTCGGGCATGGCCAATTTCCTTCTCACTTGGCCAGAATGGGAATGATAGAATCATCATCATGTAGTTGTGTTGATAGCCCTGCGGATTTAAATCATATATTCTTCGGATGCCAACAACACATAAACACAATTAATAATTTCATTGAGTTGCTAGTACTAGAAAGTGTCCCTTTACCGACAAGTATCATTACGCTTCTAGTTACTAACAACAGAAAGATATATGATCTTATAATAGACACCCTATACAATTTGAATAATAGAGTATAGCATTGATGTAGAGTATCCTTTTCCCTTTTACCTGTGTGGGTCATAGCATTTTCCGTCGGCCGAATTAATGTGTGTCTTTTGTGTTAGTCATCTCGATAGGCCC
>ML218626.1:0-42468 GCA_004785975.1 Popillia japonica
TTATTTGAAATCGAAAGTGTATTTTAACAAACCGAACAATTTAGAAGATTTAAAACAACGAATTCGCGTAGAAATTACACAAATATCCCCAGACATAGTTGAGGCGACTATACGAAGTGTTTACACTCGGCTGGGACAGTGTCAGTTGGTTGGTGGGGTCCATTTTGAAAATTTACGTTAACTGTTACAATAAATTTAAGTTCAGATGTATTTTTTTCATTTAATTTTAATTTTGTAGAAAAATAAAATTTTCTTATTTTTTTCTAAATTTACATTATTTAAAAAAAATTGTGATGCAACATACCAATTGTTTTATATCACTATTTGGAGGATATAGAGATCTACCAAAAACGATAAAAAAAATAATATGGATGCCATTTAAAAAAAGGGTTGATGACGTCATCACTCCAAAAACCAATGACGTCATAGAAAAAAATTGTATGTCAAAAGATGGCGTCTTAAAAAACAAAATTTACCTGTCCGACCGTTTTTCCTAAAAATGTAAAATAATGCGGTTATAAGCTTGGTTCCAAACTTTATGACCACACTGTATATAATTTGCCGTACTGACCCTATACTCAACTGGATTTTTTATAAGATAAATAAGCGTAACCTTGATATCTAACGTTAAACAAGGTTACGACGTCATAGCGCCCGCCATATTTAAAGCTTCGTTTTAGCGCGAACGAAGAAAGTGTAATCATTTTTTTTTTGCTGTAAAAATTATTTTTATTTCAAAAAGATTGTATAGGTATATGTATTATTATACTACTTAATCTTTTTAAAACAAATACATTCTATAAAATGCAATTAGGTACTCCCTATTAATACGCTGTACCTACGTAACACGTCAAAAATTGAACAAAAAGAATATTATCGCAAGATGCAGTAAACTAAAGAAATAGAATAGTTGCTACAACCAACCCTACATTAACTGTTAAAACTATATGAAAGTTACAATGAAATACAACATCAAAAATCTTAACTTCCGCTAACCTAAAAACTAGCAGTATACGAACAACCACAGCGAAATTAGCTACATAAGAAAATGAAAAGATTACAAAAAACAGGAACGAGCGCACAAGTAGGTATGTACCTATCTATATGTATGTACAATGTAGGTATACACTCATGGAAAGTAAAGATTGGAGAGTTTCTTTCCAATCTTTCCTTTTCTTGAGTGTACATCGGAAAATATCAGACATCCCTTGTTAGAAACCAATAGTAAGCGTAAGCGCTATTGCGCTTCACCATACGGAAAAAAATGCTGTAATCAAAAAATTGTTGCCAAAAGTTATAAGTACTAACTTAAATAAATGAGTATAGTTCGTCTAATGGATCTTTAGACGCACGTCATTGTTTGGTGACCTAAGCAAAGATTGTCGGTTAATCTAGCTATCCTTATTTAATAGCAGTGTCGAATATTCAAGTGCGAAAACTACGTATGTCTGCAATACGCATAAAAATTGATGACGTGCGTCTAAAGATCCATTAGACGAACTTTAGGTAAATGTATACTTTAGTAACAGAGATATAGCAATGCCGCAGTGATTAATACAAAACTTAAAAAGAAATGTAGCTACAGATATCTTTTGAACCACTATCGAAACGTCACGCAAAAACCAGGTAAAACTACCTCACATATAATTGCGAAAATAAGTTTTAACATTTCCAAAATATTGTGAAAATATACCCAGGACGAACGAATAAGCACGAATAAGCAAATGAGACAGTATTGAATAAGAAAATGTGTAAAAATTGTCTTCCTTAGTGTATTTTTTTATGGTAAGAAGAAATTTGTTAGTGCATTTAATATCCTCTACTTGTATGAAATACAGTGTAAACATTATTACTAGAATTGCTACGAGAGTTCCTGTGCTTTTATGTTAGGTGCACTACCTTTTCGAACGCATTGTGTAACCGAGGCACTCGCCAACTCTAAATCTATAATCTCTTATGTCGATCACACAAAAGTATTCGACTTACTCAACAGATGTCCGGTATGAATAAGCGACTATGCCACTGTAGTAAGAACTACTAGTTCTAAAAATAGTTGTGTTAACCTTCATAATTATTTTATTGGTTTAGATGATTGTTATAAGCACTTTGTATTACCTATATCATTGTGACCACTGTACCGAGCTAATACCTAACACTGTGTGTATTATGAAATTATAATTTATTTAACAAAAAAAATCTATATGCAAAAACAACCTCTCTTACACATTTCAAGAGAAGATTGAGCGAAGATAAAGGCGTTAAATATTAGGTACTTATATGTAATTCATATATACAGACATTGTATAAACTTGACAGTTCTAGGTCTGAACAATTAATAAGTTAGCAGGGGCTAAAGACAGTTTGAATTGTTTTTATCTTTATTTGTATGTTTATCGTTGTAACAACTTGGATTATCGTATAACAATCAATACGACATATTGACATCAAAATTTATTATATATGATTTGGCTGCTGTATATTGAATTGCATTTTCCGTAATTAGATAAGTTTTTATTGAAGTTTATTTGATTAAGCAAGCTATCAACTGATAATAATTTCATTAGTTTCAAGGACATTGCAACTGTAATGCGAAATTCTATAATAACTACATTTGTACAGCTACTGTGATTATTTGATATCATCTTAACTTCGAATAATAATCTTCAGTTCCGTATGTATTTAACATTTAGGTAAAGGTTTTAACTGAAAATATTCATACAACACAGAGTATATTCGAAACGTATATGTAAATCATTTAATTTACCTGAGCTTGGTCTGTCCGAATATCTCGTGCAATACACCCAAGCCGGCCACAAGGTTGGAACCTTCCCTTCTTCGGTTTTGGTATCTGTTTCTATAGTCGTTAACGACTTTGCTTCAGGTATCTTTTGTGTGGTGGGCGTTTCTTGAGTTTTCCCAATCTGCGATACGGTTTGACATAGACTTCCCAAAGGAGCTTGACCGAATTTTTCACTGGTTTCGTATGGCTTAAAATTTATTTTTGGCGATGATTTTGTTTTTATTAATGCATTCTTTCCAAAATCTGGTTGCAAGATATTTCTTATAGAATATTTCAAAGTTTGAATCGTAGGTTCCTCGTCTTGATTTCTTTGGGGAGGCGGGGAACTTGAAGATTCCGAAGGATTACAAGAAACCATTGAATCTGTACTGGGTGATCGCGGGTAAGGCGTATTTGGAGAGTATCTTCCCATCACAGCTGATGAAGATCTGATTATAAAGTCTTTTTTGTCTGTTTGAGGAATTAATGTGTTTGAAAATTCAAATTTAACGCTGACAGGTTTATCTGATGATGGCAATGGTGATTTAGATGATGGAGATTCTGGTTCACATTTAGGACTAGATAGGGCGTATGAAGTTATACTGAAGAATGGTTGATGCAGAATGTTTGGAGAATTCAAAGGCGATGTATATATTCGGTTACCTTCTTGTTGATTTGTCAAAATAGTAGTGCATGTGTATGGAGATGTTCTGGTAGATTCTGGTGAGTTCGGTGCGTTCAAATTAAGACATTCATTTGCCGGGCTCGTGGCTGTATTAGGACTGGATCTATCCTCAAAAGCCATTCTGAGGAAATATATTTTATTCTCACTGGATTTTCACTCTCCTATACACTTCTACTTTGACCATATATTTGAAAGTTCACGATGGCAAAACAATTGCACGCTCATTTATTTTTCAGCGTTTTACAAAAGTAGCTCTATATGACACGCACCAAGATGTGTATTTACAAACAGTCACTCTCCTAAACAAGTGCTTACTTGTATAAGTACGCTGTCAAACTGAGTGAGTTTTCAAAATAGTCATCTTTATTACTTGAGGTCCGGAATTTTGCCCCGCCCACAGATCTGCCGTCTCTCTTTAGGTAAACGATATCGACTGCACATCTATCCGTCTCGCTTGCCTGCGGCGCTCTTCTAATTCTTTGTGTGTGGCCCAACGTGTAAGGTTTCAGTTGGCGGGCATTAGGCTTCTTTACGATGCGGAATATTTATGGTACGAAAACACTAACTCGTTTAATAATATAGTCAATATTGCATGAAGTCATTACACAGGGTTAAAATAGGATAGGTAGGTACTGTAACGCAATAAAAATATTAGGTAAGTACCTACTCGCAAAATTTTAGAGACACTAATTGATACAGCGATCTGTTATCGATTATCAATATAAAACCTGTTGGCTAATCGCAAATTAAATTATTTCTAATATTAGATGGGTAAAAGGTTAACAAATTTTCCATATTCAACAAACAAACACAGATAAAAATTAGAGCATTTGTTATCCTTGAGTAATGAAGGGATACTACTTATAACTAGTATGTCTGATATCATTGTGTCCAATATTTGATTGATTATCATCAACAGATAATCATGATTAAGTTATAGGTATCAGAAAATTATCATTACCTACAGTAATAAAGTTATAGGTAGGTACCTAACTGAAAGTATGATTAATTTTGGTGACATATTACTCAACTTTAAGACGTAGAAAACGCTAATCTTTTCTTGGACGTCATGCATTTAAATTAAATATGATGAAATGTCCAGATATTGATAAGCTCTTCCAAAAATTGTCATTTTTGTAGATTGGTTGGTGCCAAGGCGTTTAGTGCGCTCATGTTTGGTTAGATATAGGTACCTACAAATTAGATCTATAAGAAAATTATTCATATTCTTATTATGGAAACCCAAGATTCATTTCAAAGAAAAAAACTAACTTAGACATTGAACTAGATAAAGGAGCAGCATGCTTTAAGCAAAGTGGCATTCAGTCGTCAAGTTTGTATGACGACACGCCAGTAGAGATAGTCAAAGAAGAAACTTTACTCTAGGTTTTCTTAGTTCTTCTTTAACACCTAACCATCCTCAAATTATTAACTCTGCTATTTAGATACTTACTACTAGTAGTAGGTAGGTACCTACTATCTACTTTTGACTTGAATAGCTCTTCTGTTTTTTAGGCTTCTTTTCCCATTTTAAGCAACTATGTTACTGATCTTCTTAAAATTTCTTTGCCAATTTTCTTCTTTATTCTTAATGTTTCAATAGATTATTTTTGCGACCAGTCTCCCTACATCCCATTACCTAGGTACTTTCTGCTTACGTGTAGGTACCTATCTACCTACTTTATTTCGCTTATTGATTCATTTTTTTTCTATTACCTATCTCTTTTTATAAAGAGTTTATACTGTCTTAAGTTAAACGTCGATTACATGTATGTACCTACATACCTATGTATAGGTAACTGAATCTAATTTTATAATAGGTATGCATCAATCAATTACAACAAGCAAATTTTCAATGTATTTTCTTGTTAAATAGATAGGTCCATGTCAAGATAAGATAAAAATAAGGTAAACTTCAATGTTGATTGCAATCTACAAGTAGGTAGGTACCTACAGTTTTGATTACTTTCGAGTTATTAATAACAACACAAGTCGTAAAAATATTCTATAGTTTCCTCGTAGCAATCCGAGAGTAGGCAGGTATTCTATGATGCCTGCGAGAAATGATAAAATTCCACATCCATTGCTCATCCCAAATTGTTTGCAAGATTCTGAGATTTGAAACACGTCATTGCGGTTTATATTACATAAGTACCTACCTAATTATTTCATTAGATAATCCGACACAGGATTTTCTAATTGTTGATCAAATTCACTTTTCTAATTGATTGCGATACGTCTTCAACTTTTAGACAGCCCACGAAGAAAAGAAGTTTCAAGTTATTACAGAGGAAAGCAATTCCGAAAAACTTTCTGGGAATATTTTTATGAACTTAGGTAGGTATGTACGCTCGGAGAAAAAGTAGTCGGGACGGCTAAGCGCGGCAGCAATATTCGGTTGCATTGCTGTCGCGCTTAACCGTCCCGACTACTTTTTCTCAGAGCGTACCTATCTAGGTAGGTACCTATTTTGTAGCCATAGGTACGCTATCCCCGAGTGAGATAATAGGAAAAAGTAGGTAGGTAGGTACCTACCTAGGTATCTGTTGATACGAACTTAATTGGATCATATTTGCGTCTGTAATAGGTAATCAGCTTCTACATAATGATTTTGCTTAGGTAGGTAGGTATGTATAGGTAAGTGTCCAATACAGCCTTGCAAATTCTTGAAGCTGTAGGAATTTTTTAGTCGTTTCGATAAACAATAATTTTTTAAGAGCTATTAAACTCATGCATACTTACCTATAGTAAATATTGCGTGGTAAGTAGGTACTTACGGTATTTCTAACTTTCCGAAAGAAAAAAAACCAAAAATTATTGATAGGTAGGTAGGTATTTTATACCTAAGTCGTTTTTAATTAGGTATGCATGACCATCATCGCAATCAGTTGCTTCACGATGTTCTACCAAAAGTAAAAATACCTAATATGTATCCACAGTTGTCCTTAATGAATTAAATAAAAGTAGATAGGCTACTTCACTAATTTTACTGGTGGTTAGAGTAAGTTCGGGCAAAAGTTCGCAGTGGGGTAAAAGTCCGATTGGCAATTATATATAAGTAAGTCAGACAAGTGACAATCCTGCAAATACGGAACAACAAACACATCACTACCGCGCAGGTTGTTTATATAGTTTAATTAGGTTAAGAGCGCGAAAAAGGGCAAATATGAGGTACCTAAGTTAAAAATATTTCAATTTTGATATAGTTCATTGCGTGGTGATAACAGTTTGTACCGTGGTTATCGTAAAAAAGATATGCCCAACATTCTTTGTGTAATTAGTGTAGACCTATTATAAGTATCTAAATTCCATGCAAATAGTTAAATAGAAAATTTTAAGGTTAGGTTTTGAGTCAATACAAAGATTGATGTAGGTATCTATATAATGGGACAAAAGTCCGATTTATGGCGGGGTAAGTATACGCGCGGACTTTTGCTGAAGATTGGATCCAGTGTTTCAGATGCTCGTTATAGTGGCATGAAAAATGTTCAAGTTACGAAAGTGGTAGATTTTTGTGTGATCTTTGCGAAGAGTAATTATTTATTTGTAGCTTTTTATTTTTACAGTGTTATTTTTTTAAGATTCTAACCTTTTTCTCGAAATTTCTTTGTCAGCTACTTTTAGGTATGTTTTCTTTTATTACGTTCTCTAAGTTTAAAATTAAAGTTTCAGTTATGCTTTATATTAATAAATAGGTGTTTCATTTAGCAGATAAGTATTTTCGTACCTATTAGTTTATTAAAAAAATGGAAAATTGTGAAATAAAAATGGTGCGTACTTTTACCCGTAGGTACTTCTGCGTATTTTTACCCCATATAGTGGGGCAAAAGTCCGTTTTCGCAAACTTTTAAGTTTTCCCTCCCAAAATTTTTTGTACAAAATATTTAATTTTTCTGATGGTGCGATGCTTTACTTAGAATGTGACTAGTTTTTCATAAACAAAGTTAAGACATTTTACCTGAAAATTAGTTCTTGTACAATGGCGATTAAGTTAGCTGCGTATGTTTACCCGAACTTACTCTACATTAAAAAAATGCAATAACTTTTGAACACTATACCTACTTATGAAACGATAATTTATAAACATTTTTTCAAAAAAATTAGTAGGTAAGTATCTAATTTAGTAGGTAAAAGATATAGGTCCTACCTACCTACCTAAAATTCATAAGCGTTTAAAAATAACACGCAACATACCTACCTATAAGTTTATTTTCATGAACATCTCATTCTCAATAATCACAACTACAATCGACAGTGCAATCTTATTCTATATCTCTGTATAATATAGATTTAAATTAGTGACGTTTCGGTCACGATTCTCTTCTTTTTTGCTCAGTATTATTGTTAATTTCCTTCACGATCCATAAAGGCGACCGCGACTGTCCCATTATTCTTTCTTTCTCTTTCAAAAATCAATTTAACATGAATAGTTCTCTCTATCTCGGTTCTTCCGACTCGTAAAGTTTCCGCACTCTACATCTCACTCAGTATCCTCAGATCTGCCAATGGCAAAATGGGCGTGGCGAGATAAATTCAAATCTGGTTGGTCTGGCGGAAGAGTGGGGACGGCGCGTCGCCAGATTGAGACGTCGGCATGTTTGTTTTGCTGATGCCAGGAGGAGGGGCTTGTTGACTGCCTGCTCTAAACTGAATATCAAATTTAAGTACCATGTATTAATAACTAACCGACTTAGTAGATAATGGTTTTATTTTCAATCTGAAGCTAGCTAATTGCTGAAATTTGCAGTACCTATATATTGCAAAAAGGGAATTAAAATACCTAAGTAAGGTAGGTAGGTAATATTAGGGCCGACTGTAAAACTATAGGTTCGTTCATTATTTTTCGAATTTCAATTGTGTTATCCCTCTTTGATATACCTACACTCCGGGAAACTTCATTAAATGCACTATCTGTTATTATTCAGTATACTTACCTACTATGGTAAACAAATATTTGTAATAAAAACAAAAAATGTGAAATTTGCCATAGCTAATACTGATAATTTGAAACTTATTACCTATAGGTACCTACAACATTTGGACGACCGCATCTAATAATTAAAACACCAAAATAGGCGGGAAAGCTTTTTAGTTAAAATTGGATATGACAGCTATTCCTACTCATAAGTTAGAATGCATTGTTGTATCTACTTATTTTTTTTAACACTCTGTGAACCGTAGTGTGCGAAACATCAAATTGTTCTGCTATATTTTGCAGAGACTGCTGTGCTTGCTTCTCTACAGCGGCACAAATTAAAACGTCGCGTTGCTCGCCTTGTGGCATCTTCTCTTTTTTATGTTTAAGCGGATTTAAACAGCTATAATTTTCGAAGTTATTAATTATGCGACGAACAGTTTCAAAACAAATACTTATCAATTTGGAATTCATTGTTAAAAAGACGTACAATATCTTTTATCAAGTGACCTAGGTGATGCTGTCTTATCACAAATTTCTTGTGTTCAAGGAGAATATATCCATAATTATTTAGAAAACAAACAGTGAAATAAAAAAACAAATAATCGCAGATATGCGAAAACGAATATAGAAAGTACCAGCGTGTTACATTTAAGAAAACGTCAACTAGGGGAGACCGGGGCAGGTTGTAACAAAAAATATTTCACATTTTTTTTTTTCATAGAACTATCATCCCTAACCAGAATTTTTATCGTGAGCTTTTACTTGTATATCTGATGAACAAATTAGATAAATACATACGATAAAATATTTGAAAACAAAACGGATATCGTCGTTTTTAACAGATAGGTATAACACTTTGTTACAACGTGCCCCGTCTTGGGGTAAGAAGTAACAGTACACGGGGTAAGTTGTAACATATACTCTTTAATTCAATAAATTAACATAAAAATAAACAATATTTTAAAACAGGATAAATTAACTATTCGCTATCGGAATTACAATTGTGGCAAATATATGGAAATGTCCCATCACCGCACGCTTCATGTGACCACATTTTACATTTATTGCACATAACCCACTTTTATTTAGGTTTGCTATTGGAAAATTCATCACCACAAACTAAATAGAAACACTCTTCCTCTGAGGAAGAGTCTACGAAAACCTTCTTCTTCCTTTTCTTTACTTTTGGTTTAATAATTTCTTTGGATTTCTTGAGGTTTTGACTGGTTTGTTCTTTTTCTAGTGCGTCTTTATCTGGTGTGTCAGTAAGAACCGCAGATTGTCGTTTTTTTCGACCTTTAGGGGATGTTTTACGTTGCGCAGCTTTAGGTTGAGGGCGAATAAGCTCCGGAGAGAATATATTTGGGCCTTTCGAAGTCTTTTGGGAACTATTTATATTCGATAGTGATGTTGAAACAAGGGGTTCACTTACTTGAAAAGAGACAAGTGACCGTTGATTATCGTGAACACGAGCTGGTAACATCGGGGCAAGCTGTAAGATGTTACATTTTGCCCCTGAAAACTTGTTACAACTTGCCCCGAAATTGATTTTTTTTGTTTTATATCGGCAAATAAAACAATAAACATCAAATCAATGAGAACGTTCAACATTATTATAACACACTTCGCTGTGATTCATTTGTGCCCAAGAAACCAAACTTGAGTAGGTTTCTACGAGTAGTTATTTGAAATTGAAGTACGAGGTCGAAATTTACTTACACGCTTGAAATATGAACAAAGTCGGAAATAATAGTAACATCAACATCGGCTGCTTGACTTGCTGCGTACTACTGAGCGTCATAGTGTTTCTTGGTTGCTCGTTCGTAATGCGAAGTTGCCAGATTTTATAGTCAGGAAATATTTGATATGTTACAACTTACCCCGTATTACAACCTGCCCCGGTCTCCCCTACTCTACTTCGCTAACAGAATGCTACTAACCATAGATAAAAACAACCTTATCAGGATAGAATGAAATCTCCCTAATATTGAAACGAAACAGCTACAAGCCCGCCATCTACAGAAGTATATTTCGTCCAGAAGAACTTTTTGCGCCATAATTCAAAATATACTTATTTAGTGTAATACAATAAAATATTGGAATACATAATGCCCGGTTTCTGAAACGTCAAGCAGCAGTTATCTGCTCAGTATCTGGCGATTTAACAAAGACAGTTCTTGTTAAATTGCCAGATATCAAAACAGATAACTGCTGTTTGACGTTTCAGAAACCAGGCAATATTCGTAAATATTAGTTTCTATGTAAACAAAGCTTTGTTTACATAGAAACCAATATTGTATGTGTAAAGTACCCAAAAAGAAAGCGTTTGTCTAAAAAATGAAAATTCTCATCTAGCAATATAACGGTTTATAAAACTGAGAAACTACAAAAAGTATAAAAATCAATTCCAACCTACAACGTCAACACTCAAGAACAAATGGACATGAAATGAACTGCCACGCCCAGTCTGTGGTGCCACGTGCTAAGGAAACGCCACGCATAAGTATTCAGATCAAACGAACTAAGAATTTTACGTGCGCCCTCTTGCGAGAAACATATCATTTGGTAGAACTTGTCCGCCATGACAGATTCATTTCGGGCTATTTCAGATTTCACCCCGTGCTACTGACCTTATATGCTATTCTAACGCTACCGCGTACCTACGTCCCCCCGCTTCTCTTTTTCCGAATCATTCCGGCATACGATACATGACTTTAAGCGTGGTTTATAATCTGTATGTTGTAGTTCAATTAGTCTGCACCTTGGGTACAAAGTATCACACACGTCAACGAGTTACTGGTAGTGAAAAGTGGAATTATTTTTTAACCTTAAAACTGATCTAAGTTTTGCATTTGCTTTCCTAAGCTTTAAATCAAAATCCACGCCATAAAGACAATCGTTGTCCGCGATATACAAAGCATGCATTTAAGGGATGATAGCTACAACGATTTAGAAACAAAAACATATATTACATCTTGGGTCTCATGTCATAAACACCGCATACTGTACAGCGGCAGCCGATCAGTGCGGGATTTACCCGACGATTACAGGCGTGTGTTCTTGCAAATGGGCAACACATCGAGCCTTTTCTGTAATACATTTTCTTCTATCTCTCAAAAAGGTCCTTTTTAGAACCACCAATTTATCACAAATAAAAGAAAAGAACTAAATTTTGTAGTAGCCTTTACATTGTTTTCATTTAATGCGACTTTCTCTAAACTTAAATTTTCATTTACCGATCGAAAGCTGTTATTAAACACGCCCTTTTCACTCTAACTTCAACATAACATCGATTTTATTGTCATAACATTACTTAAAAAAAACGCAACGATACCTCTTTGCTACTTATCGGATATTTTTAAAACGTATGGCCATTGACTTCGTACGATATGGTACGATACAATGGTCTAATGTAGTTCAAGGTCGTATAAGCATGTGTTGCAGAGGTTGCAGATGTGCTTCTATTGAATATGTGTACAGTATGGTGTAAGAGAAATGACACCACGCTTCAATTTCAAAGTATTAAATAATTCGCTTTCGTCGTTGTTTTCAGTTGTTTTCAACTCTAAATTTTTGATATGGTTTCTTGGTTATTTAAGAAGCAATATGGATAAGTTTTCTTGTACAGTTTGATGAATTAATTTTTTTTTTCGTTTGCGCTTACAGATAGACCCATGGTGTATTAAATATTTTTGTTTCTAAATCGTTATAGCTATCCTTTAACTGCATGCTTTGTACATCGCGGGCACCCTGTATAGCAGTTCCCTACTTTGTACTAGTAAAGAGTTGCCTATTTTGTACCGTAGGTACAATACAAGTAACTGTCCGTAATTCCTTTTACATAAAATTAGTCGAAAATGTGTGAAATATGGCAGATGGTAGGAGGGGAATATGAAAGAGACCTTAGAGAAATATGAAACTGGAAAATATGGTTTCAATGAAATATGTAAAATACATAAGTAATGTCCCAAAGTCGAGTTTTAAAAGACATTTACATCAATATAAAAGCTACAGACACTAATAGAGTGTGTTTGGTCGGACCAAATTTTAAAACTAGAAGAATGCTTTTACGGTCTTACAACTAAAGATATTTGCAGAGCCACATTTGACGTTACAGAACAAAATGCACCCAAAAACAATTTTAATAAAAACTCGTGTGGCCGAACAGAAATGGTTCTACCAATTCATGAAAAGGCGTCCAAATATCTTCTTAGCGCAACCAGAAACTATGGCAAAAAGTAAAGGATTTAGTAGAAAAAATGTAAGTAAGTGGATTGTTCAATCTACTAGAACAACTAGTTGATGAAAATCAATGGAATTATTTTGGAGAATGGTTTCCCTACCGTGAACGAAATCCTAAAAGATCCTCGCAAAAAGCACCAACTAGGAGCTATAGCTAATGGAGAAAGAATTGCCAACACCGCTATGGTTGTTTGTATCAATGCTGCTAGTAACTGCGTAGTTCCAATGATTATTTTTAAAAGGAAAAGATTGATAGCAGAGCTTGGAATGGGTGGTCGCCCAAGTTGTCTAGTTGCATCCTCTGACGCCGGCTACATCAATTCAGATTTATTTGTGGTGTGGCTGCAGAAGTTTATTGATGTAGTTACGTCATCAATTGATAATAAAGTGCTTCTGGTCCATGATGGACACACAACATTGCAGTGATTTAAAAAAATACATTTTATATCTAATTTACAAATTATAAAGCTTTTAAGAAATCTGATTTGGGTAGGAAAGATTATCAAGAATAAGAGATTAAATTTTTAAACTGTACAAATACATAAATCCACTTATTTTGGTAAGCATTTTTTAAAGAAGTGGTACATACAATATATACGCGACTTTACCCTAATTAGGTAAGAATAGGTTGTGGTCTGGCCTCATGCAAAATTATGTTGTTAAATAAAATTTGTTTTCTTAAGTTTATCTAGTGAAAATCTGTCAATGAGGCTTATTTTTCTGAGAACAGCTCGAATAAAACTAAAGTCAACAATTCCTAGTCCACCGATTATATTCAATTTGACATCTGGTGTCTTTTTCTGATACAAAAAGTAGTGCCTGCGATATCTGGGAAAAAATAAACTATCAATACCAAAACTTTGTCGATAAATAAAAAGCTGTAAAAACATTGTTAGCGGATGTGGATACAGCAAGAAGAGATTGAGCTGTCATGCCCGGATATTATTCTACGTGTTCAAATCTCCATACTTTTCGTCCAAAAATGTCATTGGAATGATAATGAGTTGTTAAATGTTCTTCTGTTTCTTTGTAATCCAAAATCTTTCTCTTATTTTAGAAAAATATAAATATAGGGTAGGCCAGTACGCACTGTAGGATTTTTTATGTAAATATCTTGTGCTAACGGTTAGTATTCTTTACTTACATATTATTATTATATATTAGATACTATTATTTTAACGCAAAGAGCTTATCGCAACCATTTCCACGTCAGAACAGGACCCTCAGCGATGATGATTCGAAAACTAATGGCACGCTTAGAGGAACAGGGTTCTGTGATCAACCGGTAACATTCCATCAAAATTTAAAAAAATCGCAATTAAAGACATTTCCATACAAAATACAGTTAGTACCCCGAACTGAAATCTATGGACCACCAACTGCGCCAAAATTATGCGACGAAAACAATAAATTTTGTAACAACTTATCATGAGTGACGAAACTCATCTTCAGCTGAATGGTTTCATCAATCACCAGAACTAGTTCTGGGATAGGTACAGCAAATCCAAGAAGAATTCATCAGCGCCAACTGCACCCTCTAAAATCCACGGCTTGGTGTGGGATGACCTCGCAAGAAGTTATCGGGGCTTACCTCTTTGAAACTGAAAACGGTAACAGTGTGATAATTACTGTTGAGAAATATCGGGATATGTTCGTTTTTACGTCCTGCAGTAGAAAATCGTCCCGAAATATGGTCTCAGTAGGATGGAGCAGTCCCGCCGTAATCTCCTGAGGAAACTGTTCGGTGAGCGGATAATTTCAAGAAATTTCCATGTTGTTTGGCCGCCACGTTCTCCCAATCTCACGGCCCTCGATTACTTCCTGTGGGGATTTCTTAAGAAACGTGCGTACATGAACAAACCGCGTAACACTTGAGGAGTTCAAGGACAAGGAAGTGGCTTCATCAGGAGCAAGAAGTGGCTAGAGGTACCAGAAGATCACGGTAGCTCGACTTGTCACGCTAAAGACCAAAACCTTCTGACAGAAAAACTATGTTATGCAAAGGTATACCTAAGTACAACTGTGCAATGAAGCGGATCGGTGAGTACTGGCCGTTGAAGCGGTGAGAACCGCCTCCAAATAGTAGAAAATGGGTATAACCATCGTCATAATTGTGATTCTGGGAATGTCTTTTAATTTCGATCGCTTCCCTTACCTTTCGAGGAAAATAGTGTAGCGACTTGCTTACAACAGATGTGTGATCAAAACAAATTTTAAGGCCCGCGCCGAGGAAATGTTCAGCTGAGGCTGAGTACGCTGAAAACCACGTCTTAACATACCATTCCATTGATGATCTTACATCCTAGTTTGAATTGAGCGTTTGGTTCCACATACTGAACCACAATCACAGAGAATTTTATCGATACCTTCATAGGAGAGAGCATGAGGAAGAAACTTGGTCAAGGATTAATGATTGCTAGTTTCCGGTATTTTTTTTTTAGAGATTTATGGATAACAATACATATTTATGATCCTCTGTTGTTCCTTGGTGATACTACCTATACTACCATACTTTTGTTTTGGATGATAAAGTGAAAGTGAAGGTATCGATCCATAGGTATGTGTGGGTTCGCTATACAGAGAATGTTATTGTGTAAACGATTAACTGATGAAGCCACTTGCATAAATTGCTTATCGACAATGGTAACGCAGTAAACTAGCGTCATGGAATTTAGGCAATTTCAGAAGTAATAGTTTTAGAAACGTTGAATTAATTGATAATATAAGATGTCTAACTATTTATGTACCTATACCTGCGTCTTGCATGCCGCATATCCATATCGATACCACTTTACAGATAAAAAAGTTTCGTCGAATTTTGTAATTTATGCAGAGCATATGTATAATAGTTTTTGAATTTGGTGCATACCTACTGCTTATATATTAGAAGATTCAATGCAGATATTATGATATGATATATATTACGTTGTAATGGTTGCTCTACTTTAATTAATCAAGGCCCCACATACATTACCACGGGCACCTGCTTGATTGTGTAATACGTAAGTGTAAGTAATGAAGATCTAAATTATTTCCTTATCTCATCACCAAGTTAATTACTTAAATCCAGATGTTATTGATTTCAAAGAGCTGGTAAGTTTTGTAATAATAATACAGTGTCTTCTTTTGAACAGTGCTCGTTTATTTTCTCGCATGAATTAATCTAAAATTATTAGACCTATTATAAAATTGTAGTGATCAAATCATATTGTGACGGGCAGGTGACAAACAACGTCCATGTCTTCTGGATGATTCTAATACTGCCAATTGTTTTGTTAAATAAATTCTGTTGGATTGAGAAACTAAATATTCTTGTGAGATTAAACAATTTGTTGCATCGCAAGTGCCGTCAAAATATTATATCGATAGTTGAACGGTATGTCTTAGTTAAGTCCATATGCCGCGCCGGCGCCGATACATGTTGCAGAGAATACGTATGAATATTTGGATTTTTGCAGTCTCCAGTTAGGCATTGTAGAAGATAGTTGTCTCATATGTTCTAGCGCGCTTTACGATATTTTATTACATTTTCATTTTTTTATTATTCTTGTTGAAACAATATTCTTTTCATTTGCATTTTCTTATTATATCCTAATCTGTTAATTGTCTCATTCTTCAAGCATTTTTGCTAAACATATTCGTTTAGTTAGTGTGTTGTCGTCGTTTCTATTAGATTTTCTGCAGAGTTTAGTGTAAGATACATACATAAGTATTTATTTAGTTTGTTAGTTTGGTATTTATATGTTATAAAAATAATGGATGTTTATAGGTAATTTAGTTCAAAGAAAACAAATTATTAAGTGGTATCATTAGGAAATACCCTTAACGCAAATAATAGAGCGCTTTTATGACAATTATCAATCACGACCCGCTCTAAAAACAATTCAGCGAATAATAAATAATTTTGAAAGATTGGGCTGTATTATGCCGACAAAGCACAAACGTAATAGGCAGCCATTTGTTCGCCAAGACGAAAGAAATCTTTTAATTTGTGCCAGTGTCGAACAGAACCCGAAAATATCTTCATTGGGTATTAGTGAGCAGCTGGATATTTCTAAAAGCACAGTATGCCGTGTTTTAAAGAAAAATAAATACCATGCCTACAGATTACAGAAAACAAATGAAATATTTCCCGAAGATGAAGAACAGAGAATGGAATTTTGCGAAAATATGATGCATATTTGCAATCAAAACGCAAATTTTATTGCAAATATATTATTTACGGACGAAAGTACTTTCCCGTTACACGGAAGACATAATCCCGCTGTACCTCGACACTGGGCAAGAGAAAACCCGCACCTAACATACAATGCTAGAACTCAGTATCCCCAAAAATTAAACGTTTGGGCGATATTACTTGGAGAGCATAAAATTGGACCATTTTTTATAGATGGCAATTTAACAGGCTAGAAGTATCTTACTTGCTCCAGAATCTGCTTGAACTTGCTCAACTTGGATAACATATGGTTTCAACAGGATGGGTGTCCCGCTCATAATAGTAGAGTTGTACGAGAATATCTTCCAAATCGTATTTCCAAACCGTGTTCTAAGTACCTGGGGAACTATTCGCTGGCCACCTAGATCACCAGATCTCTCCTCTAATGACTTTTTCTTATGGGGATACATGAAAACTAAGATCTATACATTTGAAAACGATAGACCAAGCAATATGGCAGAATTGCAACAAAAAATTATTAACACTTTTGATGACATTCCTCCAGCAATTTTACAGAATGTGCAACGAGGCTTCTACGATCGTTTAGCATATTGCTTTGAGGCGACCGGAAGACGTTTCGAGCATTTAATGCATTAGAAAAGTGGTCGCTTTTATGTTAACTTATAAAATAATAATTTATGACTAATAATAGATTCCTTCTGTTGTAACATATGCATATATATATTTTAACGTTTATTCCTGCAAATATGAGAATATTCATTTTTTATTTAGCTACTACTTACAGAATTTAAATTTCATTATTTTACTGTGAATTGTTGTAATAATACATAGTATTACTATTCTCCACATAGCTTTAATATTTTACATTTTTCATTCGTCATAAACATCTTCTTACAATATACATATTCTGTGCACAAGTTTGCTATTCTTGTTATAACTACCTACATATTTAGTTTTTAAGAGGATAAAAACAGCGGGCACATTGTGCACGTTAAGGAAAATTTTATCATATGAGTCTACCTACATTACGTATAATTCATACCACCGGCGCAGCTATGCACGTACCACATACATACTACAACGCTAAGACCTGCTCAACGAAGTAACACGTCAATCGGAGCGAGCGTTTGACGGCACTTGCGATGCAATGATCTGTATACAGTGTTACTCTATATTAAACGAACATCTTCGATTGCCTCAAATTTGTCTGTTTGAAAGAGGTGTCCACTTAAAACAAATTGGCGCAAATTAATATATGTCATGCTGCATCTATGTTCCGTGTAAGTATACCCCTTTAACTTCACTATTAGTATTCTATGTAACCTACAAACAGACAGAAAAATAAAACATAGATACTATACATACATATAGGTACACTTATATTGATATACATATATGTAAACATGCTAAAATACACTGCAGCTATGCTGAAATAAATACTTAGTTTCTTCAGAGATAATCAGGATTTGAACTAAAGAAATGTAACATTGTTGTTCGATGCACATTTCTTATTTTCAAAACCATTCCTTCAAAGTATTGTTTCAATTCAGATACGAACTCAAAGCCTGTTGTATCATTATTTTTGGAGGTAAAAAATTTATATTGTCTACAATTGGTAGGCCAGCCTTATACGTTTTGATTGTACTCTCTTCATCATTAACCATCATTTTCGTATTAGAATTGGATTTTTCTCGTTGCGGGATTTCAATATCAATGCTTATTTCTACATTTATGTAGGAATGTTACCTCTTCGTCGACTAAGTTATTATCAACACTTGTGTATTCATCAAAATGTATATTATTTGCTGCAGATTGATTTAAAGCATTTTACACATTTCAGCAATACTAGGTAACAGCAACTCATCTTCGGGATCAAATCTAGGCAAGTTTGAAAATCTTCGGAATGCGTTAATCAAGCTTTACGTACTTAAGTAGTTTTCAATTGTTACACAAGTCACTTGATTCCAGGTTTTCTTTATAAAATAAATAGGAATACAATTTATGAAATGTATGAAAACTGTCAGCATATACTTTAAAAATATTAAAGGAAAGACTAGTTGAAATGGATACATACATACATATATGTATACTCTGGCATACACGCTTCTCTAATCACTATTCTTTAAAAAAATGGGTTCAAATGGACAAAAGATAATTCTCGGAGAAGATTGATGGAAATACCTCATGTTGTTCGCGAATGAAATTTTTTTAAAATTGTATGATGAATATAAACAGGCTAATGTACATAATGTTGTCTTTCTAGATGAAACATGGATTTTTCAGAACGGTACGATAGCCCGTTCATGGCTAGATGCGGATCTGCGATCCGTTAAAAGTACAAAAGTTGTTGGTAAAAGATATACTGTCGCGTATGCAGGAAGCTGCTTTTACCTGGACCTTCTACTTCTGTTGTTATAATGAACAACGCACGATACCATAACACCCTAGTTTCAAAAGTTCCTAATACTTCGTCTACAAAAAATGAAATTTAACAGTGGTTGATTACGAACAATGTGGAATTTACTTACACCAAATTTCCTAGAAAAAGAATTATGATTAAAAGTGGCTTTGCACAACCGCCAAAGAGCTATTTAGTGGATTAGTTAGCAGAGGAAACGGGTCACTTTGTATTGGGGCTTCCTCCATATCATTGCGTTTTTAATGCGATCGAATGAATATGGGGGATTAGTAAGACGTATTTACCTAATAAACACATCGGCAGAGATAGAAAATCTGAACAAGCTTGTCTAAATATGTGGGAGGAAGTACCAAATGCTGTAACACCTGAAAAGTGGGAAAATTCCATCAGACATGTGGAAACCGATTTAAAAAATGGTGGGATTGTGAAATCGCTTTTGACAGAAGAGAGGTTGCAGCGCTGATTATAGATGTTAATTAATCGGCAACAGTTTATACATGAACTATGAGAAATAACCTTAGAAACGCACCTAATTTTGAAAATATAGGTACAATCGACTTTCTACAGTTTGTCAATTCTTGCAAGGCGCTTAAAACGGTAAGTGCTTTTTAATTTCTCTGTCGTATGCGCGATCACTGATTTCGTATAATTTCCATTTTATTTATAGATACACGCATGGAAAGTAAAGATTGGACAGTTTCCATATAACAACGTATTGAAGGTGTCCAATCTTTACTTTCCGTGAGCGTACATAGGTACATACATACAACGCTATAATATGCACTATTCTTATTTTTCGTGTGTTTATGCATATTACTTTAATAGCAGAAAAGCAAATGTGTATTTAACTATCTCTCGTAGAAAAATGTTTCTTCTTCTATACAGGGTGTCCGCGATATACAAAGCATACAGTTAAGGGACGAAAACATTTAATACATCATGGGTCTATTTGTAAGCGTAAACGAGAAAAAAATTATTTGTAAGAAACCTTATTTGGTAAAACTGTACAAGAAAACTCATCCATATAGCTTCTTAAGTAACCAAAAAACCATATCAAAAATTTAAAGTAAAAAATAACTGAAAACAACGACGAAAATGAATTATTTAATACATTGAAACTGAAGCGTGGTGTCATTTCTATTGCACCATACTGTTCACGTATTCAATAGAAGTACATCTTTATCACTTATGCAAGCGAAGCACCACATGTTTGTACCACCTTGAACTACATTAAACCATTGTATCGTACGAAGTCAATGGCCATACGTTTAAAAATATCCCATAAGTAGGAAAGAGGTATCTTTGCGTTTTTTTTTTTAATAATTTTATGGTGTGTTAGAAGAAGCAGCTTTCGGTTGATAAATGGAAATTTAAGTTGAAGGAAAGTCGCATTAAATGAAAGCAATGTGATAATAGTGCAATTATGTTAGGGCGCTTTAAGCTCTTTCGTAAAGGCTACTACGAATTTTATTTCTTTTCACTCCTAAAAAGTGGTGGTCCTAAAAAGAACCGTTTTGAGAGACAGGAGCAAATGTGTTACAGGAAAGGCTGGACGTTTTGCCCATTTGCAAGAACACACGTCTGTAATCGTCGGGTAAATCCTGCACTGATGTCAATTTCTTGTATTACTTCGCGGACGTGATCTGCTGCCGCTGTACAGTATGCGTCGAAGTTTGTAACATGAGAAATAATTTTTTTCTCGTTTACGCTTACAGATAGACCCATGGTGTATAAAATGTTTTTGTTTCTAAATCGTTATAGCGATCATCCCTTAAATGCATGCTTTGTATATCGCGGACACCCTGTATATTTATGTCGGTAACAGTTCATGTTGCGTCCATATTCTATTGCAGATTCTAATATAGTAGGAATTACTCTCTCAGAGCAGCGCTTAGGGCGCACATGGAAATTGGTCTACTCTACTCACGACTTCAAGTGTAAGGTTTACAAAAGTAGGTAGTAAGTATTTTGAAATCGTGATACTTTCATCAGCTTTTGAGTAATTTAAAAATTAAAAATAGGTACCTGTTTGTACAAACAGAAATTTATTAAAAATATTGCATTTATTGCAAATGTTGCATGTGCCCATTTTCATCTTGAAAAAGCAGGAACCTCCATTCAATACTATAAACCGAAGTTCTGCACATGTCTGCTGGTAGCTGCTGTTTTATGTGATGGACTCATTCAATTCATCGATAGGTACCTACTATTAGGTTTTGCCAAAAACGCTGTTTCTTTTAGATATCGTCTTACCTAAAATCGGCTGGATGAATATCTGGCGATTTGGGGAGCCAAGTTTTAGGAAATAATTTGCTGATAACACAGTCGCCAAAAGTGTTTTACCGGATTAAAGATATGTAGAGGTCTACACATTATGTTTTCTATGTCATGTTCTTGCAACAATGGTACCTATTGCATAATGATGAAGCATTGTCAAAATAACGCTCGACAATTGTGCGTGTTCACACTACGCTTAAGTTGAATGTGTGCTACATCAGTCCAAAAAACATTATCAAGCCACTGTGGATTCACTTGAATGTCCGCCATTGTTTGTCAGACGACATCATTTAATTTAATTCTATCAACTTGTTTTAATTTAAATAGAACCTCCATCGTCTAAGAATTCCCCGTACAGTTGTTTTATCTAATTCCAAACGTTCAGCTGCGACGAATAGTTGATGAATGCCGAAGCAAACGCGCAATTTGATTGACCAGTGCTCATGAACCGGGACGCGGGCCGTGGGTTTTTTTTTTGATGTTATACTGTACGTGTGGGCGCCAGCCGAGACCAAACAGCAAGGTGGTCAGGGTTAGTAACAATAATTAAAATAAAACCTGTTAAAATGTTAAAATAACAAATACAATTTAATTACAAAAATATTGTTGCTCGTTGCAATTTAGGTGTTTACCGGTAGGTGGAATGTAGGTATTGAACAGCAGCGCTAACATTGACTGAACACAACTGCTCAGCTGATTGGCAAATATCAATATGTCAAATGCCAACAATCGGACACAGTGAAATATATTAACAAGAAATGATAATTGATAAGAAAAGTAAAAGAATTGACAATCTCTGTTACAATAGACTTGAATTTTGGTAAGTATCTTAAGTGTAATAGTTATAATATTGAATATATGAATTAACCTTACTTATTTTAGGTTAAGTGTACCCATTCACAGCTGTATAATTGAGTTTACATAAATTCGACCAATATAGGAAGTGCCTGCCGTAGCAGAAATATTAATAAATAGTGACAAATTATTGAAATTGTAGTAAGAATTAAAATAATAATAAAGATATTAAATTATTAATGAAATATATTTCGCTGTAGACTCACGTACGATTACTCCTCGATAGATCCAGGTAAAATAATGACACGGCCATCTATTTGGATGCCAGTAAAATCAGCCGTTACTGATTAATATTATGTAGATTGGGATAATCCTTCACCCTGAACTAGGTGGTTCTTGCTTTGTACCGTCAATTAATGGAACAGCCAAATCGGTTTGCCATATGAATGGCTCCATGGACAACTCAAGTAGCTCGGAAGAAAGTGGGTAGTCTTTTAGGATTTGCATCATTAGCACTGTATAAATTTGAGTGCGGAGCTGCTAATTCGCATGTGCCCAGAAAATGTGCACCGAAGGCTTAATACGTATCTTATATTGCATCAAGCAATTAACTTATATTGCATCAAGCAATTAAAACTTTAGAGCCTAAAAAATCGAAATATAATGTTACCATGTGCTCATGAAATATATTGTAAATAAAATGTAAAATATTAATTCTCAAATACAGATGCCATTAAAAATAATAGATGTTTAATAATTAATTAAATTACCTGAGATTAAAATTAGAATTTTTAAATAAATATGATAACCTTACCTAGATGTTATGAGCTCGAATATCAGGAAGGAAATGCCTTAATCAAAAATGGCGAGCTAGCACAGAACGCAGTCTCACTAGTTTATTTAAGCGACAAATGTTATAAACAATTCTACAGGTATGACCAAAATAAAAAGCACATCTGCACATGGCAACAGTATACTGTCCAACGCGCAAACTTGTTACACAGCTATTTTATTTACACTAAATGTTTCCTATTTGTTAAAAAAAAAACGATGTAATATGACACGTACAACGTTGTAACACGCATGACGACCAAATAAATCTTATTATAGCCAACTGGATACTAGTATTATTTTTACAATATTAATTATTAAAATTACCACTTGCTTTTAAAAAGTCCTATAATATGTTACCTTATGCTATAAAGTAGTTTTTTTCTTATTCTCTGCCACAAAACGCAAAGTAAGCAGAAAACTACATACGTTCAACTTTACGACGACATTTTATTACTGTGCAGCTGCGTCTGTCCATGTACTTTTTATCTAAAATTAGCAGTAAGAGACCGAGCAATTAATTGCTTTACTTTATTGATTGTGTTCTGAGAAGTTAGGGATCCACTTCCTCCTTATCTATATTTATAGTTATTTTTGTAGTTAAGTTAAATATTTAAATTTGTGATTTTACAATAAACAGACCAAAAATTATTTTTATTATTACACAGTGAAAAATGGAAATAGTCGCACTTATGATTTATATTCATCTGAGATGTATGCGTGAGGTCTCTATTATGGCCAGAAAATAGAATTTATCCAAAATATAGTTTCTACGTAATATGTATAGGTATGTACACTTTCCGTCAGAATTAATGTCGTTACTACATCATTACAAAATCATATAATTCTTACTGGAAAATCCTTTAGAAAGTGAGTAGTGTAGCCTGGGATAGACTTGTTATATGTATATAAATTCAATAGTAATAGAACCAGAAGACTACCGGTACAGTTTCCTTTTGCCATCTCCGTTGTCTTATTCCCATCCAAAGTTACGTAAAACTGTTTTCTAATAGTGATTGGATATTAATATTTATTCAAAATATTTATTTGGTAGAATAAAATTGTGAAAAACTTCATATGGCAGGATATTTCTATGTAACCTAGTATCATTAAATTTTTATAAACAATAGACAACTGTGAAGTAAATAGTGACATGTGTATTTCACTAAAAACACAAGTAATTAACACTTCCATAAAATATCATAATCATGTTTTCACGAAACTGAGATCTTGTCACTAAATGTTAGACGAACTACATGACTAAGTGAATTGCCATTGGGCAAGCAACCAAGTTACTGATTTAAAGTCAATCAACTATAATGTTTGTGGCTGGACATCTCCGACCAAAAAGGTTTTAATAATTGTTCAATAATGATAATGTCTCACACCCACTCACACCTATTTTGTTTTGTTTCGTATGAAGCATAACATACTTTTTTTGATCCGTTATTACCCGAATTGAAAGAACCGTAAATAAAGCAATTCCTTTACAAATCATTCTTCATGAAATGTTGTAGTATAAACTCAAAGAAACATCAAAGTATTGTAATGGTTAAACAACCATAGCCATAAATAAATAATCTCAGGTTATACATGTAAACAAATTATATATCATAACCACAAACGTCAAAAGTGACAACAAATTTTATAAAACCCCGAATTGGCTAAATTAGGCATTAGAGATAATTGATATGCATAGAGCAAGATAAAACAAACATTACTAAGTTTAAGAAAATTGTAAACCTAGTTTAAGGTATTGCACTGTATAAACGGACACTGTAGACATTATAGAGAAAAAAATATATAAACATGAAATGTATCGACACGACTCACCCAGACATGACAAATTAACCAAACTTCAGATGCCGATTCCTATTTTCTATATCTTCATCAATACCACCGATCCAACGTCAAAAATACATTCCCGATCCAACGTCAAAAACACATTCCCGATCCAACATGAAAAATTTCCGGGATTAGATCACTTGACAATCCGAATTAATTTCAATATCACATTTCCGAGTAGGCTAAAAGGAATATCCGTCAAGACTCGATCAAGAAAAAAACAAGGGACAAGTAGTTGAGTAGTGGTAGTATCCAGTAGCACCAGTAGTATCGACTTTGCTATCAAAGCGTGTAGACGCAACTTTGCCTCAAAAAAGTATAAACAAATATCTAAAATTTAGTAGTCTTAATAAATACCTATAATAAATTTTTTATCCTTAATCACCAAGTGATTGGAAATAATTTCTTTCACCTTCCATTAAGATTTTATGGAAAAATCTTAATTAAAATTCACCTTAAGAGAAAACCGACCTCCTAAACCGACCTCTAAATTCAAAATTAATTTACCAAGCCAGAGGAAATTGTTTTATTACAGTATATTGATCAGATGAAGGCTGATTTGATCACCGTTATCTCCTTAGATACAGGAAGAACTTGGAAACGTTTCTATCGTAGTGAAATGTTATCGGCTATAGATGTAGTTACAAGGCGCCAAAAATATTGGCAGTGATTGTCTGTAATTGAAAAAATGTAAATCAGGGTTAGATAGTTAAATTACTTTTTCATAAACCTATTTAACCTTGCAATGGCTCTTGACAATGGAAAGTACATTAAGTGCACTGAATTGGGTTTCACTTACAGATCTGGATATAAATGTCCTCCAAAAATAAAAGAGTATACCATGTTGCTTAAAATACATAGATATTGATGTAGGTATACTCCCATAAATCTAATAAATGGCGTGTATGTATATATATTGCCTTATTCTGTATATTACGAGTAACAACTTCGTATTCACTTCAGCAATTAACATCTAAATGCATGCGTGTCTTTATAGTAACATTATGGTTAAAAAAATTTCACAGTATTTTTATCATTATTATCCGATTAGTAGCACTGTTACAAGTGCACATACATATAATATTCTTGTATGTGTAAAGTGGAAATAAATACCCGAAGCTGAATCCGCACAACGAACATAATACGAGTTAATTATAGTATGATGTAGGCTTTGTATACTGTAATGTAAACCACAGGAAACATAACTTACATCCTATTTAGGGCTATTTTCGAAGTGAATTTTAGCTCACCGTTGTACGCAAATGTGTAATTACGGAATTCTTTTTGGTTTTCATTATTCGGCTCGATTTTCTACGCTGTGTAATTAAAATCTCATTAACTGGATAACAACTACTAACGCCCTTTATTTTTCTTTATTGTTTTATAGGAAATACGCCTGTTAATTGATCGTAAACGATATGAAGTTAAGAACACGCATTTAGCGTGGCAAAACTTAACAGGAATGTTATCTGCGGTAATTAGGATTCATCAAAGTGTTGAAGTTGATACAAGTCTAATGATATTCTTGTTAAATGAATAACAATTAAAATTGATCTCTTTATTGAGCAATCGGTTCTATATTCTCTTATTACTCATTATTACCGTCAGGACTTGATTGTTACGATCATATTAGTGATTATTAATTCTTGTCAGCATTCATAAATAGGTGTACTGAATTTCCCCTTCGCGGCAGGGTCCTTTTAAGTGATATGATTTTTTGTCATTTTCCTGTTTTTCAAAAATTTTTGTTTACTACAAATAATTAACATATCATATATAGAATTCATTTTAAAATGACATACATGGGGCCAGGAAAAGGAATACATTGGTAATAATACTACTGTGCTTCACTGGCCGCTTTGAAGACTGTACCTACCGGAAGGTGAGTACAAAAAATGTTTCGAAGACTGGACGAAACATTAAAACGTTATCGAAGGCTTCCACGGCCCGAGTGTCTATAATGAGGGTTTCCGGGTGTTGACCGTGTCATGGTTAGTAAAATATGTATATAAAGTACAAAATAAAAATAAAATGCCCAAGATATACAATAACCCCTGCAGTGGAAAATTACGTTGAAAATAGAGAAATCCAGTTAGAATGTATTAAACGGTATAGGAATTTAAGATCTTGTAGGGAGATCCGGCCGTGATGGACCCCTTTTGAAATTCATAGTTTAGGCATAAGTAACAACAAATTTTATTTCTTTGGGCATATGCTTAACGTAAAAATGGATAAAAACAAGTCTACTGTTTCTTATATTTATTCTATTTATCATAATCTGTAAAGTAGCAAGTGTGCCATCATACCATGACATCTGGAAATGTTGGCACCCATACGAAATTTTCAAAGAACCAAATGTTATATGCCATATTAAGTGATACTGTATGTAAGTATGATTTGCTAAATAAATACTACCAATATTTGTGAATTATGTACTTAAACTAAATGCATGAGTCACAAGTAAACATTTTTAATTTTCTGTCAACTCCCGCACACTCGGTATGGCACCAGCTGAAGCACTCTTGACAACGTATCCACATCTCACCTTTTTTGGACTGCGAATATAATTCACTGCAAAAATTACATGCCACGTCGCTACTGTCGTCTTCTTCAAAAGGTTCTTCAATATCACTTTCGTCACTTTCAATCATCAAATTTTTCCTTGCTGTTTTAGCTGAGATCCAGTCTTTTTTTTCTGTTTTTCCCTGGTTTTAATCTTTTGTTCTTCTATGTCTGGAGTGTTATTCAAAATACCCAGTTTACCTTTTCTTGGTCGTTTTAGGTTTGATTTTCTTTGTAGCTGTGGTAGGGGAGATAGGTCTTGAATCATCTTCGAAACTTCTGCACTACTTTTGTTCTTGTTACCTTCTTCGGATATTTTTGGCGTACACCGCATGGAATTTGAAGAACGTGCTTCAGAAGCTTTGGTTAGAGGTCTGTTTGTGTTTTCATTGTATTCGGAGACTGGAATATCAGTCGTCTTAGATGGCGAAAAGATCCAGTCCGGAGAAATAGCGTCATTTAGAGGAACCAACCTAGTTGCTCTAAATCCACTTGCGGCTATGTCCACTGTTGCCGCCTTTAGATATGCATTGTTAAATAGTTCACCAGCTTAATATTGAGTAACGGTTCTTCCTGGATGTGCACCGAACCAACGTCTAACTTTTTGATTATAATAACTGGTGAGAGGTCCGAAAAAACTCACGTCGAGCGGCTGCAAACGGTGAGTGCAGTGGGCAGGAAAACAGAATAATCTAATACATATTTGCTTTTGCATATGTCAGTACTTCTAATTTCTTATGGCTACTATGGCCATCAAGTAAAAGTAATATTGGTTTTCCTTTTGATGCATTAGTATATCTCTTAAAATGCTGCATCCACTTTAAACATACTTCGGAATTCATCCAACCCTTTTCCTGTGCTTGTCCTATTGTACCAGTTGGAACCCGTTCAATCAGTTCTGTCTTAATGTTTTTCCGGGGGAAAACCATCGCTGGTCGTATAAAATGACCTACAGCATTCATGCAGCAAACAACTGTAAAGTGGTGTCCCTTTTCCGCACTAGTTAATGTTCCTACTTGCTTCCTTCCACGTTGTGGCAAAATTTTTTCGGTTTTAGTTTGTACTGTTGAGAATCCAGACTCATCCATATTATATATTTGCTGCGGATTAATTTCATTTTGGTGAATTACTTTCTTGTAAGCTTTAAAAAACTTTTTAACTTGTACCCCATTAAAACTTTCGGCTCGAGCCAATAAAGTTGCTTCTGGTGACCGTACACTCAAACTAGAATTTCGTTGCATAAATTTGTGGTACCATTCCCAGCCCGCTATTTTCTTTTCTTCGTTAAATTTGTAATCTACGCCCATTTTTTCAATTGATATGCGAGCACTTTCAAGGGAGTAAATCCAAAAAATCGGTCAGGCATTTTTTTAATTTTTTTTTAAATGTTTCACCAATTCTTTTTCGACTTCTGGACTAAATACAGCCGTAGTACCACCCAAAAAGCCCTTATTTGCAACTTTAGCTAGCTTATTTTTTTTCCAAAACGAAGCGACGAAGCGTAGTTTTAGTGACGTGGTAAGTTCTTGCTACCAACTTCCATCCCATATTTTTTGCTACAACTGCCTTTATCGCATCATTAATATTATCCTCGTTCCACTTTTGTCTGCTACTATTTTTGTTTACCATGGCTCAGTAAAGCTAAACAAAAAAATATTAAAAACAATGTTGTAACTATTCGAGTATGATGTCACACTGTCCCAACATAACCGGAATGTCGGAGTTCCATTACACCCGAACAATAACTATTTCAAATTTCCCCACTATAAAATCGAAAACACCCATACCTTTATACCTACGTGTTACAGTAAATTAGGCTAGGATTATATTTTAACCGGGAAAATAAACAACATCGGTCTTAGTTTTATTCTTGTTAGGAAATACATATGCTAAATAAAAGATTTTTGACCTTCTTCGACAAATCCAATTATTTTCATCAAATAGGTTAAGAAACACACGAAATTTTAACACTTAAGCCCGCGATCCCTGGACTCCTTACCTATCAGAAATCAGTGTTACCAAGTAAGGAGATATACAGAGTAGCAGGGGTGCCAACATAGACGGGGGTCCATCACGGCCGGATCTCTATATCTTATGCTGTTTAAGACTTAAAAGAAAGAACTATGTATGTATTGCGTTAAGACTAGAGGTTTATTTACATAATTATTATTTATTATGAGACAGATTGGACCAGCATATCAATTAATTAATTATTATTGAAACCAAAAGAACATGATGTTTCAAAAGGCAATAAAATAAATAAGTATACATAAAATGAATTTGGAAGGGATTTAACGTTTCCAACATGTTAAACTAGCAAATAAGCATACCTAGCAAGTCACTTTATCACTGCGCTTTTTAGGGTTCAACAGATACAACTGAGTACGTCGTGAACCTATCCAAAACTTTTCATTATGTTATACAATTAGGCCACCAAATTTGCCAATTTTTAAGTATAGTGCATCTTCCGAGAATTTCAAATAGTCTGGATGTATGTATGTATTACATAATCGCCGAAGTTTGGATAAAATTCCTAACGTGACAAGATATCATCATGTACTTTATGTAGGTATAGAAAGCCGATAAAGTGAATCTAGAAAGTTTATCGTTTACACCAAATATATAAAGAATGCGAGTTCTTCTAGTCTAAACTGGTGAAGTATTTCCTGCAATTCTCAAAAATATTTTATAGAATCATATCGAGTAAATGCACACAAATAACTTTACAAATTTACTTGAATAAAACTATTAATACATATATTTCTTATAACTAGACATATGTACGAGTCAAACCTAGAACACAGAAATTTAATCGTCCTAGGTGTAAACTGACTGTGTACAAGCATGTAATCGCCAATCTATAGATGAAGAAATTTTGAATTATTCACTCACAGTAGATCAAATTAAAGTGCTTTATTGTTTTTAAATATATTTTTCTCGACCACACTTCTACAATAGTCCAAACTAATTGTTGCACTAATTGTTCGGGTCTGCAGTTAGGGCAATCTAAGTCGGCTAGGAAGCTATATTGCTTCCAAACGCAAAAGATTGTCGACCCCATTCTCAATCTTTGGGAAGATCAAAATAATATTTTAAACTCAGGTACTTAATTACATGACCTAATAACTCGATACTTTGGAAGTTCAAAAACTCTATTGTCTTGCGAGATGTTTGCAGTCGCATTGTCATGTGCCCGGATGATTAGGCATTATGGCCTAGTTTCTCAGAACATGGCAATTATTTCTGGCAAACGATTGTGTACCTACCTATTAGCATTAGCTAATCTTCATTCTTGCAATGGAAATATAGGAATTACATAACTTGATTTTGAAAGAAACGGAGCAACCACTATTTTCGACACAAATCAGTACGATGAGTTACAGAAATACCTCCCCACGTGGTAAGGGAACCCTCCATAAGCTTGATGGTAAGTCGCATTGTCTCAATGTAGCGTTCTTCTGGGTTTCTCCAAACTTTAACCCTTCCATCTGAGCTATGTGGATGGTCTCTAGTCTCATCACTGAATAAACAACGACCACAATCTTTAACATTCCAATGTTGAAACGCTCACTCTAGCTTTCTTCTTTTGTCAGCTCAACACTGGACAGTTGTTAGAATATCTGGATCATAAATTTAACGCATTGAGCCTTCTTCTTACTGTTTGAATGGATACTTGAGTACCTGTTGCATTCAATAACTGACTTTGGAGTGTTCTTGCAGTAGAAAGTCTATTTCTTCCATACTGAATCGTAATAAAACGGTCCTCCCTGACTGCGATTTGGACAGATCCAGCATCATTGAAACGCATTCGAACTGTTCTAATCACAGTAACGATGCACTAGTCATAAGCATTCCGGTAGCTTGGCTCATCTCTTCAATACTTAAACGCCTTAATGGCATCTCTAAAATGCAGTTAACATTAAAACTTATTCGAGATATTAGTAAAGATTCTTTTAAAGCTTGATAAAAGTGTAAGTAAGTGTCCGCGAGCTCTATAACTGCATTTATGAGAGATAATAGCAGAAAACAACAATGGAGTCGCAAATATCATTCGAAAGGCATTCTTTCTGTTGCCAAGTACAGCGCTAATCATATAGGAAGTCGTACCTAAAGCCTAAGAGGGGTTATTTACTTTTACTGTATTTTTTGTAAGTGTACCAGTTCAAAAGTTGAGCAGTGTATTAGAAAGAGTTCAATTTATAAAGTAAATTCTTACAATGTCGAAACAAATTCAGTCTGGACATTTCGGAATCCAAAGTTGTGCGGTAGAACTATTCTTTGGGAGTACAGAATTGGCGAATTTTTTTACAAAGCATCCCAGCTTTTAAATTGATTTGTACTCGGTCACTCATGTGAATTATGTGTTTATGCGCAATTAAAAAAATTAATTCATTAAAATGCGTGAACGTATGTATGAATAAGTGCATAACTATAATGTAAGAAAAATACACTTCTCGCAGAAGTGATAAATCTTCTACTAAGAATTATACAACTATAACTAATTTGATGTAAAACATGCTGACCATGTTGACAAAAGCGTTCTCTGCAGTGTGACAAAAGACGATGTAGTAAAGCTCTTGTTGATGGCAGACCGAAACAATACTTACTGGTAAAGTAAAACAATTAAAGAAGAGGACAATAAAATATCCTTGACAGCTCACGTAGGGAGTTCGATCTTTTACGCAGCACGAACAATTTACAGGATTGCAATGTCATTGCTATTGGGCCCTGAATAGATTTTCTCTATTCCTGTTTCAATCTGTCTATGTTAGTGAAATTGGTAAAATAATCAAGCGTATGTCTACAACAAAACGAAGGATACATTAACAAAGAGTTACTTTTATATTACTGACTGCAATAAATAAGTATAACATTTTACTGAAAGTGGCAAATGCAGAAATGTTATTTAATTTAAAATTTCTATTAGCTTTTCTCATAGCGGTAGAATTTTGTTCTAACTACAATTTGAGTTAGGCATATCAAAATTCAGTAGATACTATATCATGTCATTTACATACATACACTTTGAAAAGTTAATCCAGTAGCACCTACACTGAAAAAAATTTATAGTTAAATATAATTATATTATCACTAAATATTTTTTATTTTTTAATTTATAGGTATTAAAAACTAATATGTAGCCTTGTAGTTATAATATTAATAATAACAATACACATTTATTAGCAACTAGAAAAGATGTACATTCCAATACAACATACAGAAATAACTAGAAATCTAAAAAATAATTGCTAATAGGATCATCTTCAGCTCAATCAAATAAAGACTACTTTTCCAATGTTCCTTTAATATACATATACATATGTATGTATACTCAATATAAAATATATCTAGGTAATTTTTTGAAAACGACTCACCATTAATATTTCAGAAACTAAAAGGAATTTAAAAAATGTCAAAAGCACATCTACTTTTAATTCAAGGGGGGAAACAGTTTCACATATGAAATATATTTCTGTACTACTGCGGCCCCCCGAGTACACCCTCACACATTTAAAAAGAAACGTTCCATCGTGTCATACCTCAAATGAAATACAGTGATGTATCACTTGTTCACTTTTTGTTTTGAATTCTTCAAAGATCACAAATCATTACAAACACTGCTTCTTTGTTGACGTTGCGTAGAATAGAATCAAATGAATGGCAAGCACTTTTAGAAAAACGGCTGCAAAGCAGACATAAAAATTATAAGAGTTGCAAATCGACAAAAAAAATAAAGAATATGTTAGAAACTGACGAGAGAGAAGCTTTCACCAGGATCATCAACTAGTGTTTTACTCAGGATCAATGACTTCATTTATTACCATATAATATAATAAATTTCTGCAACATGACGTTGCAAAATTTCTTAAATTCTTATAATATTTCCAATGCACAGTATTGTCAGTACTATGGTATTTGGCCTTAGCCTTGTCTCTAATGAACATAATGTACTTTTAAGGTTGTCAGTTAACCAAGGGGTATACGGTTTTGTAAACCTTCGAGAGCGAAAAGGAGCATACATGTCGTATAATGATATTATGGAATTATTTAAAAGTGATCTTATCCGAAATATCACTCATTTTGAAAATTAATTGATGAGAAAGTTGATGCAAGTCCCGTTCACATATACATATGTATATCCTAGTATTGTACAGTATATTGTTGCTAATAACTACATATCAACCGCATCCACATCAGTTGTATGTATGTACATATGCATATAGTAGTAGGTGGCCAATGAATTAGAATCTCTAGAAAGACTTAATAATTTAATCCAAGTAAGACAGAGAAAGTAATCCTATTATTTTTAAGATTTTACTAAGATAATGTACACTATTATTATACTGTGAGATTCAAAAAGATTGTCAATTTCTTGCCCGTAGATAGTGCCAACTAAGAGAAAAGGAACTACAACACG
The DNA here is from genome assembly GCA_004785975.1 of Popillia japonica. Lineage (NCBI taxonomy): Eukaryota > Metazoa > Arthropoda > Insecta > Coleoptera > Scarabaeidae > Popillia > Popillia japonica. The sequence continues at coordinate 33,949 of ML218626.1, forward strand.
AACGCCAATGTCACAAAATATCAAGAAAATTAATTCAGTGTATCAAATTTGTATGTAGGTAACTTCACTCATTAAAATGGTAAGAAGTATAGATACATTTTTCGGGAACACAATTTCTTTACTACGACAATCATTTTGAATCTCACTTTACTCCCATATTACACTAAATTTATCAACAACTGGGGTTTCCATCCTTGACTTTTAATGCTTCTAGTACTTTAGAACTCGCGGAGGAATACTTTCAATACAACTATTAATTGTGTCTTTAATTTCAGATCACTAAGCCATACATCCGCAATTCTTTCTTTGAGAATTGCTAAATTTTTGATGTCTGATCGCTTCACATTGGCTTTTAGTAGTTCTAGCAGCAGTTTTAGCACCATCTCCGTTATTATTGATTCTAGAAAGTAGGTTAAATTAGCAAAGTATTAGTGTTTTTAACCCTGATTAACATGCAGTTCACGAAAAAACAATTGAATAATGCATTTTCGAGATACTTCAAAATTTACATTTTTTTTAAATGGAACACCCAGTATATTTTAAAAAATTCTGAATGCAAATTTTTTTTGTAATATAAAAGGTTTAATACACTATTGTCCTAAAACGAACAATAAAGTAGTTATGGCGGATTTTAGTCGATGTCAATGATACACTTTTATTCTGTAAGTAGGCTTTGGGCTTTCACTTGAAACAGAACAAAATAGTATGCCCTTTTTTTGATTTTGTATTGTTTTCATTAGTGTTCTTTCTATTCATTTTCCGGAACATTTTGGGTTTACTTTCGGTGCTTATTGCTTGACAATAGGTTTGTTCCAACCACCTCTTATTGCCGTAACATTATTGTACAGTACCTACCTACTTGCGCAGTATGAAAATGGCGTTCCATTTTCACACTAACGGAACGCCATTTTCACATTGCGCATTGTTTTTAATAAATTTGAAATTGCTGACTGCTACAGCATCCGTTGTGATACTGCTATTAAGCCAAGTCTCTGTCAGTGCCAGTAATCAAAATTATTACGAACATCCGCAAGCTTTGGAAAAAGAAATCTAATATTAACATGAACCACTTTCATTGTGAACCATATATTAAGTTTTCTTATAGAAAGAGAAGAAAATATATCAACAATCTTTAAAAATCAAATACTATGCAATTCAAGAGTTCAAATCATGTGCATAGCGGCTGCATAAGCTATCTGGGACACCAATTATTATAAATTATGTAGGCTAAATATGATGTTAACACATGAATGACCAGCTATAAACTATGCAGATCTAATACAATGTTAATACATGAATGTGGCAAGCAACAGTATAGTTAATAACAATATTCAACAATAAAGAAAAAGTTAAAAATATTGAAAATACGTGTCCAGAATATATGTACATGTACAAAACCAAAAGAGATTATATGCATGACAACCTACATGTGTAGTTTTACAGAATTACAAGAAATAGCAAAGCGTAGGATACACAGATACAGATATGCTCGTTCCAAAGTCAAACATCGTCAAAGCCGCGGATGAAGTCAGTGCGAAGGAAATTACATTTGAAATTTGTTTCAAGAAAGGTTGATATCGGTGGTTTCGTAGGCGGGATTTGTATTTAACAATTAATGCTTGGTAATGACGTACGCATAAGATGTATAGTATAGTATAGTCGCTACGCTAGTAAATTTATCGGTAATTCCCTGCTTACAAAAAATTTTGTATCGCTAGTAAAAACATTTTTATAGCTAATTTTTCTTATAAGTTGTTCGAGTCTCGTTGTCTTGTTAGGTGTTCTCTAATAATTATCTTGCTATCTTTTAATTTTCCTTTCGCATCTCATACCTTCTTCTTAACTCTTCTTTTATATAATTTGATTATAATAGGCCGGTACTTCCTTCTGTTTCAAGCGGTGACAGTGATCAATATCGGAAGCGTTGACATATACATTTAATTTATCCTTACAAAAATTTATTACTTTTTTCGGTATCCTCTCCCGCTTCCTGAGTCAATCCAAATATTCGTAAGTTGTTAATTCGCTAATATTGTTCATGCTGTTCGATATTATCTTGCAAATGTTTGATTGATTTATTCGTAACATCAAGGACATTTTCGACAGCACCGATCCGTTTATCCTGTCCACATAATGTTTCTTTCACCGTGTCCAGTGGTTTGTCAAAAAGATTCTTATTTGACAGAACTTTTTCAACAACCTTTCGTATTAAAGTTTTGTGGAACCACTGGTACTTTTTGATCTGGTCATCTTACTGAAGCAGATGTTCTTCCCAGTATTGCTAAACTTAAGAAAGACATGACTTCCGGCGACGACTGCATACCTGGTGTACTGGTGCGTGAATGTGCTGCGGTTTTGACTCGTCCCTTGGTGGCTTTATATACTTTAATTGTGAACCATTCCTTCTTCCTTCTTCTCTAGTGCATGGAAAGTTGCCAAGGTTATACCAATATTTAAATAGGGTGATCGTAAGAGTATTACTAACTATAGACCTGTAAGTGTTCTTCCACATTTCGCCAAAATACTGGAACATATTCTCTACACTAGAATTTACATAAGCATTAAACCATTTTTATCTCAGCATCAGCACGGATTTATACCTGGTAGATCAACTAATACTAATTTAGTTAATGTCACCCAATTTATTTCAAGAGCGTTGGACGATCGGACACAAGTTGATGTTATTTATACGGATTTTGCAAAGGCGTTCGACTCGCTTGACATCAATATACTTTTAGCAAAGCTTGATTGCTTTGGTTTTTGTCCCTCACTTTTAAAATTGATGGGGTCCTATTTGAGAGGCAGAAGTGCATATGTCACGTACAATGGCTTCAACTCCAATACCTTCTCAGTGACCTCAGGAGTACCGCAGGGATCTCACATTGGTCCTCTTCTATTTAATATCTTCATTAATGATTTGCTGGAGAAATTGAGATGTAATTGCTTGAGTTATGTGCACGATTTAAACATCTACAGCGTTGTTAACAACATTACTGATTGTATCAACCTACAAACAAACCTTAGCCTTGTTGATGGATGGTGTGCCTGCAATAATATCTCTTTAAATGTTAGCAAATGTTGTGTGATATCTTTCACTCGATGTTCGTCAAAAATTATATATGAGTACTCGGTTAAAGATGAAATGGTTCCTAGAAAGAATGAGGTCTGTGACTTGGGTGTACTCTTTGAATCTCGCATGACCTTTTCTGATCACATCAGAAACACGTGCTTGACTGCTTCTAGATCTTTGGGATTTGTGATAAGATCGTGCCGCGACTTCACCAATATACATGCAATCAAATGCTTGTACTTTGCTTTGGTTCAAAGTAGGCTTGAATACGCTTCACTGGTATGGTATCCATATTATACGTATCAAGTGCTAGCCATTGAGAAGGTACAGAAACGCTTTCTGAAATACTTATCATTCAGGGTGTCAGGAGCCTATCCTGAACGTGGTACAGACTACAACGCGTTGCTCTTACAACATGGATTTCACTCACTATTAGATAGACGAGATCGATACAGTGCTAAGTTTCTGCTAGATGTTCTTGTGAATGTTGTGGATTCACCATCTCTGCTTGCCTATATTGATTTCTGCGTGCCAGTACAGAGTACATGATCGAGTGAGGTCTTAAGAGCACCAAGAGCTAGAACTAACATCTTAATTAAGTCTCCAGTATTTCACATGGTGAATAATTTCAATAAACAGTATTCAGTTACTGATAACATTTAGATTTGTCTATAGCCTACTTTTACTAATATTGTTGTTTGATATATACCTCTTTAATTTACTTATTTTGTACATACTTTGATTTCTCCTTTCTTTATTATATCGCGCATTTACTTTATTCACATTGCCCGTTGTAGGTTCTGTTTATGGTTCTGGACTGCGTCGTCAAATATATGTATATGTATTATGTATTAATGTATCTTTTGTATGCAACCCATGATATACCGCTGTATTTATAATTTATTTATAATTTCTTATTGTACTTTATTTTCATGCACTGCATTTAATTGTAATTTTATTCTGTCCTGTAAATGGTGGTTACCGTTGGGCATTAAAGAATATTATTATTTATTATTATTATTATTATTATTATCTTTGTAATAACAGAAAAATTAAATTGTATCAACTTCAATTTCTTACTGGCGTAGGTAGAAAACACGTCTATATTCCCCGACAACACATACTTGCCGGTTTTATATTTTCTAATAGATTAATTTTTATTTTAAAATTATCAATGTTATGTTAATCAATAGGTACTACTTTTGTTTTAGATGCAAATGATCAATACTCTCGAATACTACTATTCAATATTAATTCTCGAAACATTTTAAACCGTTTTTAGAGTAACATTTCTCTGATGCATTCATTGCATTTAACAGAGGAACATTATTTACCATGAAGTAAGATTATAAAAAAACAGGAAACACATTTACACGCACAGAAATACACGGCAAGAAGTACATTGGTAGTGTTATTTATAAGTAATGCAGTTTGAAAGCAGCACCCAAAGTTAAGAGAGGCCGCAGAAATATTTACAACTATGAACAATTCTACCATGCATACGGTTTTAGTTTTGTATAGCATGACATAAAAACAAACGGTGAAACAGAGTAAATAAAAAAAACTGTCAGACTCTCCGAAAAATTCTACGTTTATCCAAGGGAAGTAACCTTGTAGCCCCGCTATAATTCTATTAGACTTGTACAGAAACATACATATGTGCCCGTTACCCTAACATTGAAAATGCTTAAGATTGATGAAATTTTATTTCTGTTGCAGCTTACTGCGGGTTCGGTGAATAGAGTCTATTTTAGCTCACAGGCGTATCCTACAAGTTATAAACTATTACAAGTTATAATTTGGCGGCAACTGCAAAAATGTATATACAATGGCAATAATTAATGTTTACATTCAGCAAATATTCACTGGATATTGTGCGGAAGTAGATAACTAATTCACTATCACCTAGAGGACATCAAACATTGCCAACGCGTTTTGACAGCGATGCTGTCATTAGAGAGCAATGCTGTCATTATCAAGGTGGGAGGGAGGAGAGGGGAGGGGGGTTATTTAACGCAAGATAAATAAAACATAATCTAATCAATTCAAAATAAATATTATGCGCAAATTATAAACGAAGTTCTTATAATATTCAAAAACTTTTCATATCTACATAGGTACCTATACATACACCGCATTAATTATGTGTCGACATTTATTTCTTACAGTGCAATTATACAACTCGTATTCATATATAGTAGAAATCAGAAATTTCTCATACAAACAAAAAACTGTACATATTTCTGAAATTTATTAAAAGCTACAAATGAAACACGTTACTCCAGAATTATAGAAAGCTGAAAAGGTCACACACTTAATAGCAAAAAAATATAGCTCATATTGTGACATATAATAGATTACTTGGAGGAAATCAATATTCGTGGCGTGATAAAATAATATATAATTATAGGAATGTAACTATAATTTAAACTTTTGTTAGATTAAATTTTAAATTGATTCCTCAATGCTGTATAATCAAATTTGTCTATATTGCTGCAATAATTCTTACTTAAATGTCAATATCGCTATAACATAAAAAATAAAATACTTAACATTGAATAGTTTCATAGAACTATTAGCAATATCTGTTCTTTCAGAGAATACTGTGAATATAGATTTCTACTTGGAAAATGAAAAGGAGCCGTAAACTTAACCAAATCGATTTAACCGTGTAGATGAAATTTAAATCTTCACATTGACACTTCAAACGGGATAATTTCGTCATGCACTCCGTAACTAAATTAGCAGTACACCTACCTGTCAAAACAAGACAAAATATTTTACTTTTCCTGTCGGATTACAATACATAGCGCACAAGACCCAACTTTCATAACAAAAACAGGTGCTTTCTTAAATTTTTCGTTATTTACCTGGGCATGTTGACACGCATAAGACTCCAACAGGGCCATTCTATAAAACCATAGCAAATTGATATTCTGTTGTTTTTGGGAGCCTTGAAAGTAGCATAATATTTTGACTCTTTGTTAGAGCTAAAAGGAGAAAAGCTAGTAAAAAGAATACAAATAAATATGTACAAGCTGATGTTACGTTTAAAGCGTTAAGAGAAATACCATACCATCATTTAAACTTACTCTCTAGCAAGCCAAGAAATTATTTCTTGAAAATATTACCTTGGTATGTTCTGACAAATAATACACAACTGTCATTAATTTATTTGTTAATTACCACTTGAAAAGGTTTACAATATTTCATCAAGTTTTTCTGATCGAATCATACTTTATAAATAGTGTAAAATTAGAAAATGGAGAATGTTCGTACTCTTTGCAGCCTTTTACGGAAGAATTTAGAGCAGAATTTCCAAATGTTCCAACAGCATATAACAATTGATTCAAGAGTCAGTGACTAAATTCCGTGAAACAGAGTCTGTCTTCCGAGAACGAGATGCTGGATGGATTGAGGAACCAATAACTCACTATCATCTAAGAAATCGATTTGTAAGCTTTCTCAATAAACACAACTGTGATATGGGACCTGTCAGAGAATCCTCTTTCTTTTATTCACATCTAAAAACTAGAGTATTTACAATCGTCCTCATACAATTGAAGAACTTACTGAAGCTATTCGAAATGCCTGTGAGGAAATTACACCACATAATTTAAGGAATGCCCTCAATAACAGGAGACGAAGAGTGGCGTTATGAATAGAAAGTGAAGGAGCTCTCTTTGAACATTTAATGTAGCTGTTTAACTTTATTTTTTCAACTGAAACGTTTAAAGTCTGAAAAACAAAAATGCATTCTAGAAGAAAATGAAGTCTAGAGGGGTTACTATGATTTAACTTTTGTTCGGATCTGCCTAAAATTGTTAAACGTTTTTACGTATCTTTGGTATTGAAAGCATTAAAATTGTCAGCTTTGTACATACAGAGAAATTTGTTCTACGTAGTCAATTGCATATAACCAGGCAATTACGTCAAATATGTTAAAATTAATCGATAATTCAATGCAATACTATAAACTCAGTGACATTAGAAGTGTTACACCCACAAGGAATCGTTTGCTTAACATGATTTTTTAACAATGTGATAGTTTTACATCACTAATGAAACGATAACATTTTCAAGAAAATTTATTAACATTTAACACGAAAAGAAATTAATATTCTTCAATCGGCATTGCAAAAATGAGATGGTCGATATCTGGTTGTAGCACCTCGTGTCAAGCAACTTGAACTTCTTTTGTTAACTGCGCCAAAGTTTGTGGAGGATGGTGCAACGGTGTTCTCCCGATACTATCCCACACATTTTCGATGGGGTTTAAATCCGGGGAACGGTGTGACCACGGCGAAACATTAGCGCCTTCTTCTTGGAGAAACTCTATGCTTCAACTAGCAATATGGGTAAGGTAGTAAAGTGGTTTCTAAGATAGCATCAGCAGTTATTCTAGTCTAAACAATGTTCAATTTTTAGCTTACTATCAGTTTTAGGCCATGAAAAAAGTTGAGTAAAACAAATTTTCGGGGACATTCTAGTTGTGCTGAAAATTGTTAGACGATAGAAGGCTGAAATTTGGAATAGTACAGAGCAAACCTAAGACAACCCGAAACAAATTTTAAAGTTCAACTTTCAAAAAAGAAGGGCTTGCACTATTTTGCACATTCCAAGCGTTTTACGTATACATACATGACAGAAAACTGAAATTTTGGAAACATATAGAAAAAAATCTAGAATCACTCACATATCTCATGTTTTTTTTTCAATTTTTTGACAAAGTACATATACAGCGCAATACAGGGCAAGGGCAGCAAATTTTTTGTTGAAAATCATAATTTTAAAAGTTGTTCCAGATTGTTCCGGATTTGTTTTATATTGCTGCAATATTTTTGCCTTGTATCATATACAGCGTTAGTAAAAAGTCCCGGAACGGTCGAACAACTTTCTTATTTGAAAATTTAGTTTATATTTTCTTCACTTCCGGTTTAATCGGCAATACGTCCAACTTTTTTTTTTAAACGGAACGCCCAGATTTTTTTAACACTTTTGAATGCAAAATAAAAACTACGTTCAGGAAGTATTATTTTTATTCACAAGAAAACAGTTAAAAAATTAAAAAGTGTCCTAATACAGAAAAATCAAGATACCTGTCTATTCAGGTTGCGATTACAATAATTGTTCAAAATGCTCTACATTTACAATTTGACAAAGAAGTAAACGGTCAGTAAAATTTCTTATTGAATTTTGTATTTGTTCTGGAGTGATGCGATTGGCTTCTTGAACTATTCTCTCTTCCAATTGTTCAAGACTATGGGGACGATTTTTGTACACTTGACATTTCAAGTGACCCCAAAAGAAAAAATCTAATGCCAAGAGATCTGGCGAACGTGCTGGCCATTCGATTGCTCCTCTACGTCCGATCCAACGTTCCGGAAAAATTTCATTCAAATAATCGGGGACATTATGGGCAAAATGGGAGGGGAGGGGGGGGGGGGGGG
>SMLS01068249.1:0-42449 GCA_004785975.1 Popillia japonica
TTAAAAATATCAAAGTCTGTATTGTAGATAGTTAGAAATTAACTGAGCAACAACTGAAAAACTCCAAATTTTCATTTTTTATTCAATTTAGGATTAGAGATCTATTTTTCCCACGGTGATTGTCTCACATACATTTTTCTCTCTCTCTATCTCTTGCTAATATATTTTTTTTCAGGAAAATTGAAGAAATTTCCCATATTTACTAGGAGAAGGAAACGAAACGGAAGTTGCACCAAAACTTTGCAGAATTTATTAAGTCATTCAGTAAGCTTATTATAAATATCCTACATAAATTTAATTAATACATACATACAGCGTTAGTAAAAAGTCCCGGAACGGTCGAATAACTTTGTTATTTGAAAATTATGATTTCTGAAATTTGGTATGGGGGTATAGTTAATATAAATGCATTTTATGCAATACAGTTTATATTTTTTTCACTTCCGGTTTAATCGGCAATACGTCCAACTTTTTTTTTAAACGGAACGCCCAGATTTTTTTTACACTTTTGAATGCAAAATAAAAAACTACGTTCAGGAAGTATTAAGATGTTTATTTTTATTCACAAGAAAGCAGTTAAAAAATTAAAAAAGGGTCCTCATACAGAAAAATCAAGATACCTGTCTATTCAGGTTGCGATTACAATAATTGTTCAAAATGCTCTACATTTACAATTTGACAAAAATGTAAACGGTAAAATTGGAAATGGAGAACAATTGGAAATGGAGAACAGATTTTGAACAATTATTGTAATCGCAACCTGAATAGACAGGTATCTTGATTTTTCTGGATTAGGACACTGTTTTAATTTTTTAACTGTTTTCTTGTGAATAAAAATAAACATCTTAATACTTCCTGAACGTAGTTTTTTATTTTGCATTCAAAAGTGTTAAAAAAATCTGGGCGTTCCGTTAAAAAAAAAAGTTGGACGTATTGCCGATTAAACCGGAAGTGAAAAAAATATAAACTGTATTGCATAAAATGCATTTATATTAACTATACCCCCACACCAAATTTCAGAAATCATAATTTTCAAATAACAAAGTTATTCGACCGTTCCGGGACTTTTTACTAACGCTGTATATACGAGGCACGATAAGTTCCAATGCACGTGATCAATAAATCGTGATGTTAGATTTTACGTCGTTGTCGGACATACTGACAAAATCCTTTAACGCCTAACCTAACACACTAATGAATGAGTGACAAGTGGCATCATTGAGTTTCATCAAGTATAGCCAATAACGGAAACAGAAAAGTACTGAAATTTTGGAAATATAATAATATAATAATAAAGTCCGTGGGTGTACATACATAATATAGTCGCTGAATTTTGCTCCTTGTGGGATAAAATAGATAAACTTTTAATTGTTTTTTAATTCGGCTATAACCACTGCATCAACGAGTACTTTAATCAAACTTAGTGTATTGGTTCGCTTAGTTAAGGGGATTTTTGGTTAAATATCGTATATTAATAAGTTAAAACACAGAAATCATTTTCATAATGTGTAATTGTCACACCTATTGCGTGTATATTTAATCTGCACCTGCTGATAGTTCTATTGTTTTGGACAAACAACTAGTCTCTTATATAACTTAATGTTATGTATATGGCTACCAACAGCGATATACCTAGCAGACACAAACACTTATAAATTTGAAAAAATAAATCACTTCAAATAGTAGCGATTTCGAATAACAATGAGGAGGAAAAGAAATAGAAAAAAGATTAAGTAAGGCAAGTAAAGCAATAGGCCCCTTGAAGAAATTATTGAAGTCTAAGAAGTTTTGAGAGCAGCGAAGGTCAGAACATACAGGTCAGTAATAAGGCCAACAACAGTGTATGGTTCTGAAACATGGGTGTTGACAAAAAAGAATGAAATAAAGATAGAAGTGCGGAAAAGAAAAATGTTAAGGTGGATACTTGGCGGAACGAAAAGAAAGAAAGGCATATAGAGACTGAGAACCAATTCCGAGTTAAAAGAATTATACGGGCATTGTATCGAGGGCAGTACGTCAAGGCGCAGAGACTGTTGAGTTGGGTCATATGATCAGAATGCCGGAGCATAAATATAGTACAAGAGCACTGGAAGAAGAAGGAGGAGGAAGAAAGAAAAGGGGTAGACCAAAGGAAAAATGGTTGGTAGCAGTGATGACAATCTTACAAGTTCTGGGTGTAATGGATTGGAAAAGAACGGCACAAAATAGATCAGAACGGAGAAGAATTCTGAAAAGGATGGAAGAACTGTAGAAACTTCCTATGAACTATAGGTCAAGGTCCTTAAAGGCATGTAGAACTAGCTTATATAATGTTATGTATGTGGCTAATTCGTTAGAAGGTTTATATTTACACTTCTTCAAACTTTTTTTTATTGAACTACTAAACAATACAATTTCTTGTTGCATCTGGAGTTAAGTGAAACAAGATCCAAGAACATTTGCAATGGTTATGGGTTTCCAAGTATGCGTTTAACGTCAAACTTCCGCACCCAAAGATTTCTTTCACATAATATTTGCTTAGAAGATTTAACTGCGTATTAGTTAACGATATTATTATATTGTCGAGGACATAGCATAGCGATTAGAATATTATGTCCATGGCGTATTTTGAAATAACGAGATTGTTGTGGTGCCTAGCAAATTTAAAACTGTCTGTATAGCAACAAATAATGCAGCTGTGCCGATTATAATGATTAAAGCGATTTACATCAATCGAGGTGTTCGTTGATTTATAGCGTAGTTGTTTTCTGACGTTAGCACTAGAATTTAATATAATCCAATATATTTTGCCATAAAGCTTTCTAGCAGCTACAATCTTTATCTACTGGTCGACCATAATATTTAATCTTTAAATGTTAAAGTAATTAATGACCCCAAAATCAATTTGAAATCTATCGAAGAAATTTATATTCATTCACTTTTTTTCTAAGTCATAACTCCTCTTACTACGGGATTTTCCAAACATTAAACATCAGAACATCATCAATTAGTACATCATTCCTAAATATACAAGTATAAAGAACAAACTAACTAAAATTAATTAAAGAATGCACAAGTAAAAAAAAAAGACTAAACATTTGATCGATTTAAAGACCGCAGAAGATGTTGAGCTACACACAAACAGTATCGCTATATGCGACACCGGCAACTTATAACTTAATTACAAAGCTGGTACGCCGGAGGCTGTAGGTGTTGAACGACCGACAAGGAAGATGTGTTTTATGTTTGTGAATTACCATATACGAAAACTGAATTGTGTACGTGTTGTATATATGTACATATGGACATCCATACATACATATATCTACAATTTGTATTCAACAAGTTTTAAATTGTGTGTACCCGAACTGGCTGTCGTCATTGCCGGGCGTGCGCTCGCGATCAGCGCATTTCGAATAAATTGTTATTGCGGACATTAAATCGTAATATAAGTACCCACCGCGCTGATAAAATCTAAATTAACTTTATTTACGACTTGGAAAATGTGTGTCCGCCGCGATTCGCGCAGTTGTTCATATCGTGTTGGAATATTATAGGATGACAGCGACGACAGGAGTTTTTGTCACCGCCAATCTATCTACGGATATGTATTTCATTCGAGACGGAAGACTTATTGTACATACTTCATTTCGTATAATGTTCCGTAGAACATAAAATTTATTGGATGTAACTTTAATTCTAATCACAATTTATAGTGAAAGGCTTCGATATCATTTAACGATTTATACAGTTGATGCATGAATTAACAAAAGAGTAACTTCAACATGCGACACCTCCGCTGCATAGCAATTATCAATTAATATTATTTAAATGTATTATTTAAATGTCCTAGAGTAATAGTTAAGTCATTGCTAAAACAGTGTGTCAATTGCACGCGACAGCATTGCCTGGCGGATTTGCTAGGTAGGTTTCCTTTTAATTACGGTTATTCGTTTTTTTTCTTAAGAATTGAGTTTTATATGATACAACCCCATCCAAAACAATAGGTATCTCTAATTCTCGTACTGCTTATTTTATGTATCAGTATGTCAGGTTGCCTCTCCTCATGCTGCATGAACTGTCATGTCAATGTCATGCTGATGCCTGTGACAACATCACAAATTGCTCAGAAAATGTGGTAATTTCAAAGAATTCTGTGTGTTTATTTGATATTTTATTTATTACAGGTTGTCAATTGACAAATTTGTATTCTTGTTATAACTTCGTCAGCCGCTACACTCTAGGGCGACAATAAACTGAAACATACTGAATAAAAACAGCAAGTATAGGTGTAGCACTTAATGTAATTTGGGTGTAAATAAACCAAATAATATTTTATATGTGGGTGATAAATTCTTGCTTTCAGTTAGACTATGCTTCCCAAAAAAGTGTCGTTCTTTGGCGAACAATATCTGTACTTGTATTATAGTGTGGGTTACAAACGGTTATCAAATTACAGACTGAGCCAATAGGTGAGTTGAATGTGCCGCCATGTATTGGTTATTATGTATGATAAGGAGCTAGCGAAGTTTATTAAATAATAATCAAATCACATTCCCAACTTCCCTTAAATATAGAATATATTTTGGGCCATTTCCTTACTATTCGTAACCTCATCAGCAGAAGACTCCTGTCTGCTGACACTCTTCTTCTTCACAAGTGTGCATCTTGATTATGGACAGCGCTTGTAATACAACGAATTATTTGAATAATGATGATATTTTAAATAGGTATTACATTTTTTCTGGCAAAGCATGGTTTTATTTGTCAAGATATGTAAATAGCTAGAATTATAGAATATGGGTAATTGATAATCCGCACACATTTGTCGAACACATATCTCCATCCATTAAAGATAGGAGTGTGGATACTATAAAAGTATCGTATCCAATGTATGTTTACCTAACCGTTAAATGTAGTTATTGAGATACAACTGAAGCAGCGGTAAATTTTTCAGACGCTAACATCAAACGTCGGAAATGTAAATGTTAAGAGCCAAAGAGAGTGTTGTATAAGAGTTAACAAGGCAGACTATTCCCGGACAGTCAATTTTACCGGTGCAGATTTTAAATAAAAATGCTACGTGCGTCGGTACGCATGTGACACTGATGGATGAAATCATATCAAATTCCAGTTGAGTATGTTTAACATCGGTATGTAGAACCTGTTAAGCATTTAATGAACCTTTTCTAAATCGATTCTCTCGATCGAATCTCTAGAAATACTACAATGTAAGTTTTGTACAATATTGTAATATGAAAATACCCTGTGAATGTCTACGTAACATTAAGGTCATCATGAATTCCAATTTAATTTAGCTTATTGTTAAGTTAAGACTATTATAAATAATTCTGTTGAATGCCTTACTAATTTTTGTGCAAACACAATCAATTTGCGTTCTATGACCTAAACTACCTAATATGTAATTCATGTAAAAAATAAATTAGAATCCTCAGTTATAGTACATAAAAAAAGCAATGTTGTTCGAAAATTAATCAATTTCTTAAGTCAAGTAAACGTAAGTAACGTTAAAGCCACTCCGCTTCGCGTCGTGGCTTTAAACTTGTTCCTCGTGCTTTAAAAGCCTGATTATGCACTAGTGTCATAATATACTATTTTATTGCAACAAAGTTGTTCACATGAGATTTGGAGCAGTGATTATGCAAACAGTGACATTTATTCGCCTTCGCCATACTTATACACTGGTGATAATAGAAGAGGACTAAAACATTGGTATTTTTACGTTAAAAATACAACAAGCTTCAATAGTCAGAAGTCAAGTACAATTTATAATACATAGAGACAGTTTCAGTTCAAAAACTTCGACCACATGACATTATCCGATATTACAACCATCAATAAGTCGGCTTATTAACTGGTGGTAAGAAGAACTGAAATAGTTCTGACATTAGCTGTGAAGATAGTGATAAATCAAGCGATTCCGATGTCATTTCATCTATCAAAATCATAAGCAGAATTTCTTGGGTGACGACACCACGAATTCGTGTTTATGACAGTAGGCGTGATGATAATTTTTACAATACGGTGGATATTTTGACTTATGGCAATGATGTTTGTAAATTTCGCGAAAATTTTGGAATGTATTCACTACGTATGATTCTAACCTTTAACAAACATTTGTGAAAGATCAGCGTGAAAATAGTATTATTGTAAAATGGATAATTCTTTATTTCCTGGTGTTTATGCTGATAGCCTGGACAAAGCTAATAAAAATCTAAAAATTTTGCTCGGAAATTTAACGACTAATGATATAATATTTACATACATACATATAAAGTATGTAGCATTGCGATTGCTTTGCACCTGTAATATCAGAGGAAATAATATATAATTTTTATAAATTATGTATATTTGAAAAATGAATGTGTTCAATTTATAATCAACATTTCGCGACCATCAGGACAGGTAAATATTACAAACCTGAGTGTAATGCAATATCAAGGAAAGGAATGAAACATAAACCATTACTTATAGCGACTGAAAAAGAAAAGAAAATTTACGATCACATTTGTCTCATCGATTCGCATCCAGTAAAGCAATAACTTTCAATATAAACAGACGTATAAACTATACGTTACCTGAACGTATACAGACCATCAACACATCACCTTAAAGAAAATACAACGACAAGAGACAAGCAGAGGTGCTACTGGTGCCGCCGTTACAGCGACAACGTACGACTCTGTACACTGCAGTTCTGTCATTCGTTCCATTTTGCGTCAATCTTATTAACGGAACGTCGAACGCAGATAACATCCACTATATCTCGCCTTATCGCATCGGAGATAGCCGGCGGAGATACGTTTGATACAATTTAACGTTTTTTTATATAGCGTGCGCATTCACAGATCAAGATTATTCGGATTGTCCGGACTGATGGATTTTGCAATGCATGCACTGTATAAATACATTTAAACTTTGGTGTTTTCAAATAGATTTTCTAGCTGTTAATATTTATGATGTTTGTTTGCAATTTATAATAAATTTGGACAGCTGTAACCGTTTAGTATCTCACTTATTACTGGCGAATAAAGAAGTAATAATTAGGCTATCTAGTAATTTATTGATGTAATGTGTTAGCTAGCAGTATCTCAAGCTTTCTATACAGAGTGCTTTAAGAAAGTGTTTATCAAACGAACAATACAACAGCACAGTTTTTGTTTCCTGAATAGTTCAATAACGTAATTATTATTTACAAGAAAGGTCTAGGTTAAAATCTATATTTAGATAAAAGAAATAGTATCGGAGACCATTTCAAGCAAATACCGCTATTAAGTTGCATTGTTTATGATTTTTTAACGGTTCCTATCGTAAACGCGAGATTTTCTACACTACAATCATTAAATAACGCATTGCAGCTATACACGTATAAGGCAGTTTGTAAGTATGGATGTAGTATGTATGTAAGTCGCGCATTAAAGGCACTAAAATGAGTAATAATATTCCTGGAATAAGGTGCGTTACGGTATTCTAGCGTGCACTATGCAATCATTGACGCTCTCTCTTCGACTTAAGACGCCATTAAATTGCCATTATCTTTACGCGCCGTAGAACACAAGGGCGCACGATCCGCATACACACAAGTACACCCACACGTATGCACCGTATGTTCTCCTATACTATTATAATGAACATTTATATGCGTCTACATAAGTAGCTAAAAACATATATTTTGTAATTGCATTTGATATACATGCACAACATGATTTATACAAAGAAGGATAATAAATTAGTTATGTTATAAAATGGAGCTAAAGAGTAACATGAGTACTAGCGTTCTTAAACTATTAACCTTGGTTTGATTAAGCTGTTAACTGTAGTATCTATGATGTAATGTTTACTATGAATTAAACGGTAATTAGCAATCAATGAAAAATTCTTGACGATGTAATTAAAGGACAGTAGAAATTAGAACCACCCGAGCACAAGAGTCAAACAACATACTAGAAATATGAAAAGAAAGCCTTGCGGCTAAAAATGTTCATAGGATTACATAAATAAAAAGATAGACCTAAAGTAATTCCAAGTGAAACGCTGCGCTGGTAAAGCTGGTTAGTTGATATAATTTGGAAATACACGGCTAGATGGCAGATGCCCTTACTTGGGCGCATGCAAAGCCTGTAGGTTGTTATATAAACATAATAACGCCAAAAAATTATTTAGGCAATTAATATAACATAGTAAATGCATTTTAAACATGACTAATTTTTTAAAATGCGGTTTTGCATAAACAAGGTTTGTTTAGCTGCGTCATACGCTGTGTACTACTGTTGCTGGTATTTCTATCATCCCTATGGAAGCGGACTAATCAGTAGTAACTCCAAAATAAAGATTATTCGCTAACGGTATGGTAGATTGTTACTCAATTCGTAGAGTTAGCTCTCAAGGATCACTAATGCTGGAAGCATTTGCTGTGTATGTGGTTATTAAGTAACTGCTTTGCAGTATCTAACCTGGGAAAATTGTTGCGGGTAAAATGTATCGGTGGAACCGGACTTTATAACTAATTAGTACGCATTAGTAAGATATATGCTGCAAAAACTGGTACTAAATTCTTTCGACCATTACATATGTATGTTTTCTATTTGTTAAAACTTAAAGGTTTAAGAAACGAAGTAACTATGCAATACAAATTTATACAATTTAGAAAAAAATCCACATATTCTGGTCGTGGCGTCATCATTAAAGCTGAAAATAATTTTATATAAAAGTGTATTTGTTTAAGCAGTGATTTTTATGTTTGTTTTAATGGGTACTTATACTGTAGGAGTTCAGATGTTTATGCCGCAGTACCGGATGAATATTATTTTTCTAACTATGTTATGTAGTTTTAGAAAGCCCAGAGTAATTCTCTAGCAAGCGACTTAAAAAATACTCCTTACGTCTTCGTCGTGATACACTGCGTGTGTAAATAAAAACGTCATATTTCTCACTCGAAAGATTAGACTGATCATCTACTAAATGACACATGAAAGAATGCCTGCGTAAAGGCAAGGTAAGTTTGGATCATGTTCTGACAGAAAATTGCTGAAATGGTATAGTCTACACAGTAGTTACAAAAGAAAAATGATGTATTTATATATACAGATGATATTTATTATAAAAAGTTTAAAACTTGTAGCAGTAGCGGTACAAACGGCTAAACTATTTAAAATTTTAGTTTTCGCTGATAATCTCAGAAAAAACAACAAATGAAGTCGAATTCTATAGATCTTAAGTTATTGTCAAGTCTAAATATCCTGACATTAATCCTGGACTTTGCTATATGACGTTTGCTTCTTAAGGGATTATTGTTGCTGTGTTAAATATGAACATCGCATATCTTAATTATATAATATACAAATTTAAATGATTATCATATGTAGGAGAATATTTTTTTAAAATTTAGAAACACTCTTGAATTAAAAGTGTTATAATTGACCTAGTAGTGGAAAAAAGTATCAGCAGCATAAGATAAGTACATAAGGGTGATAAAAATAGATATACTAATTTAGCAACACTGATAAAAAAGCCTGACAAAAGCCTGACAAAGTGTTTATATGTATTTTCCTGCATAGCTTCTCCTAGACGAAACCGAAGAACCATCGCAACTACGAACAGTAGTCCCATTCCTGCTTCTAGAAACAGAGCATTCATTGCACTACTATTATACAGAGTACCATTGAAGAAGTAAAGTGAGATTCAAAATGATTGTCGTAGTAAAGAAATTGTCTTCCCGAAAAATGTATCTATACTTCTTACCATTTTAATGAGTGAAGTTATCTACATACACATTTGATACACTGAATTAATTTTCTTGATATTTTGTGACATTGGCGTTCGTGTTGTAGTTCCTTTTCTCTTATTTTCCACTATCTACGGGTAAGAAATTGACAATCTTTTTGAATCTCACAGTAGAGTTCAAACCACTAAGGGCAACATAGACTCGTTGCACAAGAAGGTTAAGAAGGATGCAAGTGCAAAATGTGTTACCCAGAAAAAAGACAATAGATCCGGGCACATATCTCACATATCAAGACCATGTTCTATCTTGACTACTAACAGTAAATTGAAAATATCTTTTCAATGGTACAATCCTGTTGCAGCATTTAGACAACATTAACTGACAGGTTAATATAATGAACTCAACAGCTTCTGCATATGGGAGAAGAATCGTTAGTACTAAATTAACTATGGTCTCCGATACATATTCTAGTCCACGGTCTGTCCCAGAGGAATAGTGTTTTTGGATCTGATTATGGGTGCACAATGAACTTGACTTCTCATTAAACAAAGCTCTAGCGCAGTTGCGGTTGTTATATTAATTAACGTGCTCCGCCGCCCAGATTCTATTGTCACTTTTATGTTCTGCGATAAATCTTAGGCGCCTATTTGCCTTGAGCGTGGGGACCGATGTCATAAAACATATTTGTTACAGTTTGTCTTAAAACCTAAATATTTCCCACTAAGAATTGGAAACTAATATCAAAGTTGTGTCCTATTTCGATATGTAAATTGATATTTAATTTGATCATATTTTGACGTTGTTGGTGCTGCTCAATTCTGCATTTCATTCTTATAATAGTTCCTGTTTCCATAAACATTTGAGGGACAACTTGCTGTGCTCTAATTGACGTTTGAACCTTATCATTAGAGCAGAATTAGAGTAAATCACTTTACTCGTTTCTAATCTAATAAATAATAAATACCGTAAAAGTCAACTGTTCGCCTTTATGTTACTTTGACCACACTTTGACATTATTTTAAATGTCAATATGCGCTAATTGTTTTTAGCCGCATATTTACGTGACATTTATTTTGTAAAAAAACCAATTTCAAGTTACGTGAAGTTACGTAATAATTGATAATGATAACAGCATCGCTCCTAAGGCGCCATCCCAGCATGTGGCCAAGAATTTTATAAATTATGTTCATAAGTCATAACGATGATCAATCAAATTAATTGCTGTTGATACTACTTATAGCATATGATGTTTGATACCGAAAATAATATATTAGCATATTAAATATTCAAACAATACTACCAGATTTATAAAAAAAATCTTAACACCGCAGGCAAGTGCGTCAATAAAAGAATAAAGCTTACTTAACTACGAAAGCTCGCATTATTGTGGAATACTACTACAACCAAAGAGACATTTGCGGACGATAATCTACTTGTAATTGTTTTGCAGTGTCGTTTTGTGTCTAATGTCCTTCTTGTCGTGTGTGCATGTCTAACATCTTTCCACGGTTGTCCTTTTTTACGACGAGATTAATTTTCTGCGTTTTACTGCCATCGTACTACAAGAAACTGTACACGGCCAATTACTATGCTGTCATGTTTAACCGCAATGAACGTTTGTCATTGGTAACCACTTTTTTCCACGTGCACTGCAGCTATTTGCGAATATATTCCAATAGCATGGCGTATTAAATAAGTAATAGAAATTGCACAAAGAAGATGTGCAAGTCGAAATGAAATCGATACATTAAAAGTATTTGATTTATTAATTCTTGATTACACCTCTTTAAAAACTTCTTGCATGCGATTTGCATTAAACATATGTACATATATGTGTTAATTACGTGGTACCTACTCTTTACTACGAAATGTTTTGTAGTGGATCTACTCACTGTGTGCATATTCTGCATATATAGTCAACAGTTTTGTTAATTATACAGTTTTTCTGTAATTAATGCGAATGACGAAAAAAACTAGTCCCTTATTATTAGGCGCTGTTAAATTTATTATCTAGCATTACTTCATATGTGTCAGTTTAAAAGAAAAACTAAGCTATTATTGCATGCCGTGTTAAATTTGTACGAGATCAAAGAAGTTTCCACGACTAGTTCTGGTTTATTTCATGTATCGCTTCTTATCTTACACACTGTTATACGGAAGATGAAACAACATTACTGGAATTTACATACATACTTATAAGATACGTGTATTTACGTCGAATGTGGTAATGGTGGGGAAATCGACTGGATATTAAGGAAGGAGTCGCGCTGAACGACCTACGACACACCGAAAATGTGTGAGACATACGTCACTGACCTCCGCACGCAGCAGTGCGAAAGGTGACGTCACCCGGACGAGGACAACGACCAGACTATGGTTATCGATTGCTTGGATGCGGGAGTTTTAATAGTGCAGAGCAGTAGAGGCCTCCCATGCAAACATACAAGAGCGTAGACGTAGGATGTAGTCATGTATAAAGCCTCTTCTTCTTCGTCTTCTCCAGCAAGCGAGCGAGCAAACTAATAATCCATAACTCTAATTGCATGTCCGTGCACTGCATTGGTGCTGCTGGTATGTAGCTATAATATACAATACTGGAAATTAGTCGAGTACCTAGATAAACTGTTATAACCAGAGAGCGGACATTAAATAAGTAAGAGATTACTCGTTGCTTAGTAAAATAAAATGAGTTTCTTTATTCTTACTGGTAGCCACAGTGAACCAATTCGTGCTGTTCCAGTTGTTGGTATATGTTTTGGATTGAGCCAATCTATCTTTCTTATCTTGAATTTGTAGGTTTCCGCTGCATATACCAATTAGATTACTCATCCGAATGTATTTACTATGCTTCAGAACTATATCAATCAGTATTGAGTAGACGTACTGCCACGGACTTCTATTTGGGCCCACTTCTTATATCCATTTCTCAATTAGGTCTAGATAACATTTGCAATTGAACTGCTTAATTTCTATAAATACTAATCATATCTTATACAGTATCCGCCAAAATAAACAGTACCGAAAATAAAAATTGTATTTACTTTTTAATTTCTGTAAATGAAAATGTTCAAAATGGTCACCATTAGGACGCAAACAAGCTTGATGTCGATTTTGTAAGTTACTAAACATACTTATAAAAATTGGTTGATTTAAATGTTTAAGAAATATTTCTGTCTCAATATTATCCAGTAAACTTTCTGTGCAAAATATTGTTTCTTTCATCATACTCTAAATGTATGCGTCAAGTGGCATAGGTGAATGGCATATTGTTCAAACCTTATAAAAGGCGCAATAATTTTCTCTCTTTAACGTTCTTGGTTGAGTGTAAGTGGATTTTGATTATCGTCTTCAACGAAATATGGACCAACTGTCACATGTCCAGAAATCTCAGAACAACACGGACACTATGGAATGGTTTCTCTACAATAACTTCAGGGCGTTCATATCCAAGGAATCGAGTGGTTTGTAGATTAATTTAGCCGTTAAGCTAGTCTGAAAACTATGTTTTCCAAGAATTGCATGTTTGTTCCCATCGTTCAGTCGTTGTTCAACTTGAATACGATAGGAATAACCACCAATTGATGTGAACAAACGACGTGTAGATGTTTTACTGATGTTGAGTTTGCATGCAGTTCTTAGAAGCCTTCTTTGGGATGGTTCAAAACAGGTTTTGCGTTTTCGTTGGTACACCCTTTTTTGACGAGCCGAGAAACCTTTACGGTAGCACAATACAATCTATCAGTGCGATAAAATTTCTCAACAACATCTAATATCAAACTTTTACTGACCGCTGCGTTATTAAACTGTTGTCTATATCTAACTGACACCTATTGTAAGCTTGGACTATCCTTGCGATCATTTCCGTATGAGAGAAAATAATGTTCCACCAAAAACATTGTTTTTCCCGTCATTAGAACTATTTTCAATTCAAATTCAACTGCAGTGTAACACTGGTATGCCTACTAATAACAATTAAGTCAATAATAACAAATGCATTTTATATAAACAACACCATAGCACCCTAAGTTTCGGTACTGTTTATTCTAGCGGATACCGTATTATAGTCTATTATACTGTTGTGTCCAAATTACCAAAAAAAAAAAATAGAAACGTTTTACAATATAATGACTCATTAAGTAATAAGTTAACGCTGTAACTGCTACATCACAAAGTCAATTGCACTTCATCTTATTGTTTTTGCAGATGTTAGGGTAAAATGATAATTGTGTAATAATGTTTGCTGTTCTGCACTTCTTTGAAATTTTTAGTACAATGGAAGTAATTGTATAAGAGAAAGTGCAAGAGTAAAATTTCCACAATATATTTTATTCGGCAATATTTACATATATACCCACTTTCTAACCAATAACCACAAGATAGGTAACGTAATTTGGAGCTTATTGACTTGTATGTACTTCATGCCAAAATATGTAGAAAACTGGTAATAAGAAAAGGAAGTAGCAATACGATAAATAATGGTTTTCAGAAACGTTGCTGTCAATCCTCCGATGTATGTCTACACCAGTGTTCCAACGAATTTGGACAAAGTTGCAAACTCACAAAAATTGAAGATGCCGGCAGGAATTTTTGGTGCTCAAATTATAAAAACTTTCTCGGATGGCACTTTGAATGAAGAAATTGGAATTATTAAAAAGTAACCTTAATCTACATAATTTTATATTATTGTGATAAACCTCTTCCTAACTACACTGAAGATGTTTGACCATATTAAAATCAAAACTTTCTTGGAATATGGATTTTACATGTATCACCTTCAATACCCGGCGTGGCCGCCAGATTTATCGTCTTTAGACTTTTTTTAATATCACTAAAAAAGAAAAGATTTAGATAACTCAAATGGCTTGTCTAAACTAATTACAGCAACCTATTAGCACCGACTGCCAAACGAATAGAACTTGTCCCATTGGGTGGAAGTTGGTGGTGGCTAAGTCGACATATGTATAGTTCTTTTATATCTCTCATTTTAAGTATAGTATGTTATTGACGATTAGTAAAAGTTTAAAAGCTGTAAAAGATTGGAACTTTGGAATACAAGTTGATTTTCATTTCATTACCTTTCATCTGCACAATTTTTCTATAATATCGTTGTAAAGAAAATTTGATTGCCTTGAGAGTAAAGTATACAATCTTTCCATGTTGTCATGATTAAAGAAGTGAGAGGCTCTTCTTCTTCTCTCTAAGCGCAAACAGCTTATAGGCTAAATTTATGGCGTGCATGAAACCGCCTAGAACTCAAATTCGATATCTTATCATTACGAAGCTTAAAATTCATACTTTGTTGTTTTCCTTGTGTAGGGTACTCTGCTACGATTTACAGCTTATGGAGACTATCTCTTATAAAATATTGGAAAGAATAGACATAACCATAGATTGTTAAGGTGGAAAATATATCCGCAAGTCTTTGAAAAACTGTAGTTTTAGTTAGTTTAAGTTTTTACCTACAGTTTATTGAAAAAAGGTAAAAACTTCCATAGCGCAGAGAAAATCTATTTTAAGCCAATTGGTATGTCTGGGCTAATAATAACGCAAAACAGCTTTAAAAATGTTTGTTTAATAGCTTCTTGCTGGAATGGTAAAGCTACCAATTAATTGAACACTACTGCAAAAAATCAAACATTTTCAAGCATTTGAAGCTAAAAAAGTAGATAAAAATGAATGGAAGAATAGTGCTATTTAGAAACACAAATTATTAAGTCATCAGCCCATTTACTAGAATTACAAATGAATTTTGGCGAAGTAAGTGCTTAGAATGTTTAGATTGTTCTGTTAATGTTGTTTTGCGTTTATACGAAGATATTACTTTGAAGCCTTCCAGGTATTGTTATGTAGATACAGTTACACTTGTTTCATTGATCAACCTACCAGCTTCTTAAAAAAATGATTGGAGATCCTTGCAGTTGCGAGATACCCAAAGTAGATACATACATATAATGATAACCCTGTAGTAGTCCATATTATATAAATAACGACGTCGTTGAAGTTGTGGCCATGCGTTTCTAGTACAATCAGAGACTATTACAGAAATCCCTGTAAATTATGAAAAATTCGAGGAACTTCAAACGAGAAGATTGATGCAAACTGAATAATGTGTGGCAAATAAGTGCAATACCCATAGAACTGTAATAGTCTTTGTTCAGTGAAGCAAAGAAGGAATAGAAAATATGGCAAGGAACAAAAGACAACCACGTTAGTGTGTAGAAAACGACAAAAGAATCGATTTTGATGTAGTAAACAAGGGTTGTGAAAACTTATGCCCAATTAAGGTTTTCTTTATGCGGTTGGTCTAAAATCAGAAAAATCACTAAAATGAAGCATGTAGTGCTGATTTACTGATAATAAACTTATCTTCTTAGATAGGCCGGCGTCAGTTCCATCTAAAGAAAATAATTTAAAAGTGAAGGATCTTTATTTTTAACTTTGAGAACGAAATACTTTTTGGTCAGTGATGTATGTATATATGTATGTATGTAGTCCTATTAAAGTTTTGGTGTGATCAAAGTAAATATCTAAGAATAACAGTAAAGTGGGATGCTTAATGTGAACAATGCCTCCATATCGTGTGGTTCGATTCGTATATTAACATAAAACTTGACGCCTGCCTTGTTTCTTACTTGCTAAGTTGTTAGTAGTTTAATTAGATGAATTAGCGTGTGCGGACTTTACAATTCTCAATACTGTACCTACGAAACAAAGACTAAACCTAACTTCTCTGCTTTATTGCTCTTTATTTTTTGAAGCACCTAGGTAAGCATCAACCTTGGCGGCTCGTTTAGTTTTCAGTCTGTAGTAGACGTGTATACAGCGAGATCGTTGACGGTTGACGAGCGAGTTTTACAACGAACCAGGCAGCCAGCCTTCCATCAAACCAACCGACACGGAAGTGCACTGCTTGCTTACCATCGTATGCTGCCGAAATAGTCCTCCTGCTCGACCTGTCTGCGTCTACGTATGAGTGCGTATTGTGCGCCTTTGTGTGTATAAGCGTGTACGTGTGCTAGTCGCAGTCTAAAACCTCACTTTGGTCGATCAATACTTGCTATAACCGAACGGTGTTCGTAGGTATCAGCGATGGTATGAGGAAGAAATATTTTTCCACTACCTCCCATCAACACTTAAACGCTAGACGTTTTTAAATTATATGAATTCTATAGGATGCTCGCTGAATTTTTCATTTCAATTCAATATTTATTACATTCTATGGTCGATTTATTTAATGTATCTGAAGACTGAATGAACGGTTCTAGTGACAAGATTGATTTAATGGTAATTTTGAAATATTGTAGGAATAAGAAAGAGTATTCAAAGTATTGAAGCAGTTCAAACTGTAAAAGCAAGCAGCTTTGAAGCAATTGCTACTGCGCCCACCACAGATTTGTGTCAATAAATTTAAGATTAAAAACTTTCAAAACAATAAGTGGTTACCGAGCCACCGTATCGCGTAGCAACGGATTTTCTGGACAGTTGAGTTGTATTATGCTTAGTCGTTGTAGTGACAAACTTTTGAATGGATTTCTTGTTTGCAATTTACGTAAGTAGTATAGAATTTGATGCAGAATCTTTTCAGTTCTACAGCATAACAAATGTAGGTACACAGATGATTTAAGTAAGCATCGAATACGAACTTTAGTTTTTTATTGGCATCTTTGATCTTCATCATTTTTAGATAGATCTAGGAGAACTCAACCCTGACAAATAGAAGAAATAATGCAAAATGAACTATCTAATCTAAACAGCTTATAAAAATCTATTGACTTTAAGAATAGAACTGATTAGTACATACTCTTATCCTAGAAAGATGGGAGCTTTTTATGATTTAAATATACTGTTTTGTAAATCACCGCCGTTTTCAATGCATTCTTCTAATTGCCTAGCAATTGTTTGCATAACGTTTTGGAGAACATGACGTGGGATAACATTAATTTCATTTCTAATGTTTACATATTTTCAATTCTCTTAAAGTTCTGGGCTGAAAGATCCGGAAATCTTGCTGGTTATGGAATTACACCATTTCTGGAATTGAGTTTTTTTTGGAAAGGAGGACTTATTGTCCCGTTTTGCTAAAACTAGTAATGTCTCATTTCTTCTTCAATTTGAGGTACAAAGAATATCTGTTGCATTTGGACATAGCGCTCGTTATCGTTTGGCCATTTTGTTCAAAAAATTAATTCTGGACGATGAAATGACACCATACAGTTACTTTAGGGTGATGTAAAAATCGCTGATAAATTTAACGTGAATTCTCTTGTGTAGAGTAACAGCATTTTGCTTATTTACATCGTCGTTTGATGTAAACATGTGCTTCGTCACTCATGAAACCGATACCTCGGTGATTATCATGAATCAGACGACAAAATACAAGTCCGTTAATCTTATGTTGATCATTTAATTACTGAGTAATTGCGATCTTTTATGAAAATTCATACGTTTTAGCATTATTCTCGTAGTTGGATCACTCACTATTGTGATAACTGTCAACTATTCTAACAAAATTTCCAAACCCAGCTGCTTTTTGAATGACTTTTTATTCAAAATAATCAATTCATTTTTGTATTATAAGTGAAATAACATGAGTAATACATTTTCCCGGACCCTGTATATATTTTCCTCATGTCTTGATTTGTTAAATTGATTTTATTTTAAGCTGCCGCTGTATATACTTTATAAAAGAATACTATTTTACACTTCTTTTTGTTAAATACGTGACGTTTTATTCTGTATTTCGTCTTTGTCTTTCGTAGCCAAAGTATTAAGAACTTGACTGATCTTTTACATAAGCAGAGACCACGTCGAATACTACCGTAGCAAATAACATTGTTTCAACGGTGCATTTACACAGCATCCGCAAAACTAATCGCTCATCACAGCTTCTTCTACTCGTCGCAAATGAGAAGATTTGCTGACTTGCTGGAAAGTAGAGACTATACAGTAATGTCATTATTTAAAACAAACTACAATATATCTTATCCAGTAAAAGTCTATTAGTGGACCTCTAGAGTATCAAGCTTTATTTGCAATTATTGCATGCATACCAATTATAGACATACATATGTACATACATAAAACAATATAATGACCTTTTCGAGATATAGACGTTCGTATATTATGGAATAGATTATATTTTTTTTTGTTTTGATGTAAATAAGGAGCTTTATTAAATGCGAACAAGTCCGATAAGCGGATACGATGATTGGAACTGTCACTATGTGCTTACAAAAGCTTCCAACTGTATGTTATTTATGCAGCGTTATAAATGTTGTAAATATTTCACAGATATTGAGATAAATATGGAAAATAATAGTTTCTATTTTTTGGACACTTGGGCACTTTTTTATATCCATTGCAAAATGTGAATATGATGGGACTAAAAGTATGAGCAAATGTTTCAGTGTCCGTAAAAGTAAAAAAAATATCTACTTGCAATGTTTTGCGCTAGTTAACGCAACGCAGTTACTTACATATACAGAATGTATGAAAAAGTTGGCAACATATGGGAATGATTTTTATTTGTAATGTTACGAAAAAAAGTTATTCTTTATAAAATGTTCTGCATGGTCCATAAAGTAAAAAGCAAATGTTAGAAGTCAATTTTTTTTAATGGTAGGTATACGAGTTTTGTTTAAAAATATGAATTTGATAAAAGAGTAAAGTAGGTACCTTTATATGTGACAATATCGAAAACTTTAATTATGAAAAGTTGTTCGAAATAGAAAACTGTGTTTTAATATGCAATTATATGAAACTACTTAATTAAAAATTACGTTTAAGTGCACTTACTGATTACGTCGCTCATGATCAAATTGCAAAATTCATAAACTTTGATTTCATATGACAAGAATTATCACAAAAAAATTCTTTATTACATTTCTATTAACAGCATATCGTCACATGCTGCCTGAATTGTTCTTTCCAAATGATTAATATTGTCGAATGGTCTTTTTGCATACACAAAAAGAAGTCTAGTGGGTTCAGATCCGGAGACCTTGCAGACTAAGCAAAGTTTACAAATCTTCTAATTACTCGTCCGTTAGAAGTTCGTAGCAGATATTCTCGAACATTTCTCTTACTGTGACATGGCGCTCCATCATGTTGGTACCATATACATATGTAGGTACGTTGTCTTTCTATTGGTGGTAGGTTATCAATAGAATCGGAAATTTTATCATTCAAAAATTCTAAGTAACGTTCAGCATTCATTGTATTTCGGAAAAGAAAAGGTCCGATTATTCTATCGTTAAGAATTTCACACCATACATTTGTTTTAAAGGAATATTCCACCACCGGCAATGTTGTGAGCTAACTGTCCCATTGGAAGTAAACGTTGCTTCGTCCGAAAAAGTATACATCGTTCCATAAAGTGGTTATCTTCTAACTCCCCTTGGAACCAAACACAGATTCAAACCTTCTATTAAAATCTTCTGGTTTTGGTGTTTGAATGAACTGGGGTTTGTAGGGTTTAAACTTGTTAAATTTTAATATCTTTGCAACTACATCTTTACTTACACCAAATAACGCCGACCTCTTCCTGAATGATTCTTTAGGGATTTCTACTGCTCAGAACATTATTTGGTTTCGAATATATTCATTAGCGGTCCATGCCTGATGTTTCTTCTTGAATTTATTATCAACATTTCCAGAATTCTTGATTTTTTTCATTAGTTTACTAACTGTGGCAAAATGTACATTTTTATCGGGATGTCTGTTATTAAAAATTACTGCAGCTTCGCTATAGGCTTTGTACTACTCTCCAACAATTAATACAATTTCAATTTTTTCTTCAAGACTCAATTTAGTACAATTAATACAACTGACGTTTTGAAGCTTATTGACATTAGTTACATTTACGTTCATATTTCAGTGCACACTAACAGGATGAAATCCATTATAATAAATTTTAATCAGATTTTAATGGTGTTAAATTCATACTCTTTTAACAAAACTTGTATACAATTTAAATAATTTGATTTCTGACGTTTGCTTTTTACTTTATGGACCATGCAGAACATTTTACAAAGAATAACTTTTTTTCGTAACATTACAAATAAAAAAGTTTCCTATATTTGCCAAATTGTAAAACTGCAGTTTTACTAAAATGTTCATTTATACTAATGTGTGTAAGTTCGGTAATATGCATCTGGATTATATTGCAATATATCACTTTAGCACGTCAGCAAAATACGACAAAAAATTTGTATTGGCAAAGTGCACTTTCCTTTTGATCCAAATAAGTTTCCTTGTGTCTGGTAAAATACATATAACACAATGTATTTCTTTTAGCAAATACTCGTCTGAATTTCTAAGTTTTCATGGATGACATTGTGTGACAAGATAATATAACGCTCAAACAATCCACACTTCTTCGTGGAAGTACCACCGCATCTAAATAGAGTTTGAAGTTTGGTTATTAACGGCCATATCTGTCAATTTTTTGTGAATTGTTTAATAGTGTATAGAAATTCACTATGGAAGGTTGCATGGCTGAATAACATGTGCAAACTATTAATATTTATTTTTACTTATTGTTAGTGCTACGTTATAAGAATTACATATTTCATGGCCAATTTGAATCTACATAGCTACTTCGGTAAATAATCGACAAATACTGGTGTTTCCAGCAGAGGGAGAGAATACAGCAAAAGCTAAGACAGTCAGTTTGCCATCTTTTACAAGAGCTTTCTGCTACTTTAAATTAGCGCGTCTAGACTTGACTCAACATCCATTTAAAGTTCAACTAAGCGAAGAATTAAAGGCAACCAACCAGGGCAAATATGTTTGTTAATTAGACAGTACATCGGTTGGATTGCGACCTAAGTTTCGTTTTTATCAACGAGGCTAATTTTTCAACAAAGATTGTGTGAACTAGCAAAGTTATTGGAGTTGGATAATCGTAAGCAGCATTAACAGATGCATTAACAAATCGGTCCCTACTTTTTCCGAAATTAAACGTGCGTTTGCCATACCTACCAAGTGCTACAAATCGGTAATAGGCAACTTTTTGTGATTCTAATTGGATGGTATGAATATCACGGTTTGTGATACCATACATGGGCGCTACCTGCCACACAATAAATGCCATAATGCGCGTGAATTGTCCACCTTGCTCGTGCAATTTCACGCCATTACACTGCTTTCATTGGAACTACATTAAATCACTGGTTTATGCAAATAAATAGCGAATTGATGCTCTCCAAGTTAACATAATGAGCCGCAATCAACGCATTAAAGATTTCTTGTAAAATTTTGAGCAGTACCTAAATAATATTTAGAACTTTTAGAAAAATTAAATGTTCAGAGTCTAACTCCCCAAAAAGATGGAAAAAATTGTTGGAGATCAAGCTATTGAATTAATAATTGCCACAAAGATACTTAAGACTAGTAATTATAAAAACTTCCCACTGTACAGATGTATAGGATGGCCATATTTTCTATTTAACATTGTTTAATATCGTAAACTACAACGTTCTAAAAGGTGTGGTTGACAATTTGGGTTAAAAATACCGAAACCTATATTGAGAGTTCAATTTTAGCCGACTTTTGTTTGCAACAACCGAAAACTTATTAGGCGCTTTCTTCAGGCCAAACCAGGTGTTATATTGGAAAATGTTAAGCAATATTTGCACAAGTCATCAATCTGAAAGCGAATTATTCCCATTATGCTATGCTATATTTTGAAAGAAGGATGCAATTATGTTTATTTCTCAGTCATCGAGGATAATATCTGTCGAATTTTAGCGTTTTCCTGTATTGGTGTGCTGGTCATATGTGAATTAGAGAATAGCAGAACAAAGAATAATAATTGAAGTTTTTTTAAAACAAAATTTTCAGTTTACTAAACTAAAATTGCAAAACTTATTAGTATTCAGTTCATACTCATATTTTTCATGTTTTATTAAAAAGAGTCAACAATAAAGCTCAAATCAGAAGTAAAACATCGCTTTAACTTCCCCATATTAATTTCAATAACTATAATTATTTCTATTGAAGGATACGACCACTGAAGTTTTTATTCAAAATAAGAAAGATTCCATAAGTTAGCTAGTTATCCATGCGTTGTGCTCATTATAATTTAGATAGAATTTGTATTTTTGCAGAAATATAAAACATCAAGCTAATCATTAAATGTTCATCACGAAATATCGATCTCGTAGAACGGATAGATCGGTTTTTCTTGTTCAGGATTTTCCCGCACGCCTATCGTTTCATAAATTAACCATCTATCTATCTATCTATTCATCTGTCCATCTCTATCGCCCAGTTCGTTCGGCTGATATGCATATCCAACGTTACATGGCATCGCTCTCGCATCACACGGCCGTATCATTACATCATTACGCTAAATGCAAATTTGAAATCAACTTACCGCAGATGCAACTAAATACTGTGTAATTTGTTTGTCCATACGGTGCGCTATCTCGCCGTTTTATTATTGTTTCCCATTGCGCTCGCTTTTGCATGATCAACTAAGCAAGGAATATTGAACTGAGCGAGACGAAATGTAGTCTTTGTAAATGTTTTCTCAACATCTTCTGCTGTTGTATAAATCTACTCATCTAAGACGGGAAGATTTTGAAGTGATAACTTACAGGTTTAAATAAAATCTGGTACGTTAGTGGAATCTAACGAGGCAGTTGAGTAAATGTTTGTAAAGAAGATTGTCAAGTGCTACTATTGTCCAAGGACACTAGATAATATTTATTTAATTTTAGTAATATCAGTTGATAATAATCCAAGTTTGTCAAAATGCAATCAAGATGCATCCACATTTAATTAGAGAGCCATTCATGTTTTGCCATGTAAACAAATTTCTAAAAAAGTGGAGCAACTGCAAAGATTAGGGGTCCAAGATGTAGATTTTTTAAAGTGGAGCAACTGCAAAGATTAGGGGTCCAAGATGTAGATTTTCTATGGTTTTACCTACTACCTCGACCATTTTTCTTGTAGTAGTCAACTTAGGTTATTTTATTGTACTTATAAATCCCCTACTACTACTATCTCCTACTCCTAAACAATCAAGTAGAGCCTTAAATTCTATTTAATCCATAAAAATCTAATCAAAAAAAAAGATATCATAATGTAAGTAGCAGAATATGAACCATATTAAGCCAACAGACACTCTACTGTAGTCTACATAAAGCTACAGCAGAGCATATCTGTATTCAGTTTTTGCCCGAAAATGTAGCTTTTAGACACTCTAGATTTTTAAATTAATTATAAAATTATACTTATCTCCATAATAATCTTCGCTATTTTTATCAAAAGTTCTGCAGAATAACATGTAACACCTAGGCAAAAATCATAATATATTGCATCACCAGAAAAGACGAGAAGAGAAGATATTTCAGACCTTAAGGCATAATTTATTAAATTTCAGATGTCAGTCATTGCCATTACATTTAGGTACTACCGACTTTTTACATTTTGTGATTGATCACAATAATATCTGCTTAAAGGAAATAGAGTACAATTAGTATTGGACTCGGTTTGCTTCCAACTCCCATGATACTAACATAGTGCATTTATAGAGTAAGTACATTTAAAAATTTAAATTAAATGCATATTATTCCCGTCTTATGGTTATTTAGAGTAAATGTATAGAGCAGCAGAATTAAAGTTTTCAATTACCTCAATTTGCAAGGTAAGCAATTTATTAAATATCATCCTATAAATACGCAACGACCAAGAGAAATCTATTGTCAGCAGTGAAAAAGATCGCAATACCAGTCGCGAATCAACATATCCGTCATTAACGGAAAAAAATCTGTGGTCACGGATATTCTGATTAGTTGGCAATTATGCATTCAGAGGCCACCCAGGATCTCTTCTCTCTTACGGTTGCAGCAACTAGTTCGATGTATAGGTACCATCGATTCTAGCGCCCATAAATTCTCGATTGTGTCAGAATTGCATAATGGAGGAATTGTGATGCAGCAGTCGTTGAAACTGGTTAGCATAATACCCATCACCATGAAAGGTGTTTGAATTGATTTCGTTTTATATTTTTACCAAATAATATATATAAATTTAAGTATATTAATAATTCAAGATTTATATTCGATCGTTGAGTCACGCGATTTTTTGGAAAAATCTTGATTACAAATTAGTTCAATGGCGGAAGATCTCCAAAATATATAGGTAAGCGGAAATTGATACTTTTTGAACGGCATCGAATGAGTGAAACGCCTAATTCTCTTCAGTCTTAATTGGATGCGGTTCGAGTTTAGGTAGGTATTTGTGCAGAACTGTGACAACAAACCACAACACCTTAAAATCCATAACAAAAACTCAGTTGTATGCTTTTTTTATATTATGTACAAATGTGGACGGATAAGAAGCGTAAACTAACCAAAATTAACTAGGGAATTGTATAAATAATATTCATTTTTAGTCTATGTAAGTACAATAATATATTATACAAAATTTATAAATAAACATAGTTACGCTCTTGTATTTTCTATTACTGTATGTATTGATACTTGTGTACTGTTAGTGTTTTTTCACAATCCGCGTTATTTGGTGGAGTGTACGACTAGACGGACAGGTTTTTAGCGATAGCTGAAAGTAGAATTAAAACCTAAAAGGAAGATTATTATATTTGAGAAAGTACATAAATGTATAATGAAGGTTAGTCATATTTAATTTTCAAGTGTATGATTATTTTATTGTTGATTGAAAAAATACCGGAATCTTTTTATAAATACGTAAATTAGACACTACAAGGATAAGGCATTGTCTATTGTTAAGATTAGATCTAAAGTATGTAGATATAAATTCGTAATCAGCCTTACTAAATAAACCTTTATTCTGTATTATTTTACTCTCTTCAATATAAGCGCCGCAAAATAATTATCGCAACATCAATTTTTTTCTGATTTAAAATGTCACTAGTATCTAGTATATCCACCCCTGCCTTGAATTACAGCTTCCATCCTCCTTGGGATGATGCATACAAGGTCTGCAACATAGTCTCGTGAAAGGTTTTCCTATTCTTGTAAAAATACATCTTTGAGTTCTTCTGGTTACCAAATGCTCGCTTTGGAGCTTGTCCTAGGTGGTCCCAGACATGTTCGATAGAGTTCATGTCTGAACTTCGTGCAGACCACCTTAATACTGGCAATTCAACTTTCTGCAAATATTGCTGTACAATTCCTGCTATGTGGGGTCGTGTATTGTCGTGCATAAAAACACAATTTTCGCCAACAAAGAGCGCATATGGTATTACATGTTCTTCTAAAATGTCGGTAACATATCTAGCTGCTATTAATCTAGCCCTAGGTAATGCTACCAATGCCGTATGGCCCTGTAAAGAGATGCTTTCCATAACATCACGGATCCCCTACCAAAAGGGACACGTGGACGGAAGTATAACGTTCGCCAGGTCGTGTGTACACCGGCACACGTCTGTCAGAACACTATAAAGCAAACCTAGACTCATCCGCAAAGATAACACTAACCCAGTGGTTTATGTGCCAATCGGTGTGTTCGCGTGGAAACTGTAATTGGGCTACCCGGCGCTCTTCTGTGAGAAGTGGTGAGCAGGAACATGAGCTGTTATCCCATCTTCTCGAAGACGGTTACGGATAGTTTGTCCGGAAAGCTGTACATTTCTTGCCCCTAAAAGGTAATTCTTGAAAAATTTAGCGGTAAAATGACGCGTACGCAGAGCAGTTAACCGCAAAAGTCGATCATATCGTGGGGTAATAGCTCTTTTGCAACTTTGCCGTCTTCTATAGTCTTCAGTTTCCGTAAATTGTGCTACTGCTTTACTTACAGTTGATAGCTGTACTCCTAGCACTCTAGCTACATACAGCATGCTACAGCAATTTTCTACCAGTGTTATATATTGCACGGTTTCTTCATACGTAAGATGTAAAGATACACATTGCTGAACGTTCATAACGGTAATTTAATAAAAAAATTGAACCGATCTGACTAACAAACTACAAATGCCCTCTACTGTACGTCTTCGGCACCTATCAAGGAACAGGCAGCAAAAAAAACGTTTTTTTTGGTATGTCGTTTAGATGTCAGTCTGACAACGGCAAAAAAGTCATATGATCAATTTAATCGCAAACAGTACGTTTAAATGGTCGTAGACTCAAAAAATTCAGGTGTTGCGATAATTATCTTGCGGAGTGTATTTCAAATCTCTATATGGAGATTCACTCGTTAGAACAAACAATGTAAGGCTACCCCAAGAGAGTCTTAGAAACCAATGCAACCAAGTATTACTAATTTGAATATTTTGAAGAAGAATCTGACAACAAAAATTTTAATTTGCGTCGAGTAGCGTTTTAAACTAACTACCGTTAAACTAACTAATTATGTTTTTACCTGTGTTTTATATGTCACCCAGTTACTATTCCTTCTGGGTACAGCATAATGCTTCTGTAGACATTAAGAAATTTTTGTATCAATTTGTTTTATTTCGTAAAGTAGTGCACCACCTGAATTTTCCTAAAGAAAGTCCAATATTTTTTCTAGTTTATCAGTAAATTGATGTTTTTACAACGCAATGTGAATACTGTTGACAATTTTTATTACAGTTGCAACAATTGCCTACACACTTAATTTTGTTTGTAAGAATGTGTATCAGAATAAAACATTTGCGCGTAAAATCTTCTTCACTTGCAGAGATACAGAACAGAAATACTCTATACAATTGGGTGTTCTTATAATGTAAAGGGAGTCTCGTCACCAAATTTTAAAACAAGATAATGACCACGAAAACAAATCAATGGGATCGATAATCAAAGGGCATTGTATGGGCATTTTTGTGTTGTAATTTGGTCATACTACTAGTTTTACATATAAAGTTGGGACTAACATATTTTGTCAAAACATTTACCATATTTTAGCTATGTCGAATTCATAAAGAAAATATTCGTGGGCCCACAAGTCTCAACGCACTGTAGACTTTAATACGAAAGAACTGATGCACGATATGTTTTCAGTTTATGAAGACATGGGCTTTCTCTCTCTTTAAAAATACATTTTTTACGTTTTTATGTTGACTTTTTTTCTGACATACATACGGTATCGAGAGAAGCTATCAAGGCATGTTAGTAATTGACATATATATTTAATAAATATTTTATTTTCGTTTATTCTTGGTCAATGAACAAAATCTGACATTTCT
The DNA here is from genome assembly GCA_004785975.1 of Popillia japonica. Taxonomy (NCBI): domain Eukaryota; kingdom Metazoa; phylum Arthropoda; class Insecta; order Coleoptera; family Scarabaeidae; genus Popillia; species Popillia japonica. The sequence goes on from SMLS01068249.1 coordinate 27,879, forward strand.
TCTTTTTTTTAACTGGTATTTGTTGAATGTAAATTAGTTTGCTAGTTTATATAACAAATTTAACACACTTTCACACTTATGTCAATTTGGTTAAGGTAGAGTGAGGACACACTAATCCGAACCCTCAGAAATTCGAATTTTCTTATAATCGGAAGATAATTGAAATATTGCGCATTAACATTGGGTATCTTATAAATCGATTTGTTTCAGGGGTTCGACAATCCGAATCAACCAAAACTTTATTATCGAAAAAGTGTTTTGGTACTCATTCTGGTTGTCGAGGATGACATTTCCAATGATCTTAAAAATATTAATTTGAAGGGTGCAGTCTTTCTTCTCTCTCGCTCTTGGAAGAACATGTCAACTGCTACAATAAATAAATGATGGAAAAATATTTTCTTATTCACCTGATAATGCTTCTGCGGCAATATTGCTTGAAGATGACTCAGATGATGATCTTCCATTAACTACAGTGAAGACAACCAGCAAGAACTTACCGCATTAAAAACATGTTGCAACAAATTTCGTCTGACAATCATTAGGATTACGAAACTGAACCTAACAAATGGATTGATGAAGATGACGACTTTTCACCTCAACATAGCGGTGATAGTGTTTCAATTGACGAAACAGTTATAGATGTATCAAGAATGGAACATGAAGAAGCAATCAGTGGTGTTAACACCTGTATAAAATGGGCTGAAGAAAATGGTGCCGAATTAGGAACACTGCACATACATACATGCGAGAACGAACAATTGAAATGTTGATAAGCAAAAATTACAGACCTTCTAACTAAATTATTTACCTGTTTTACAATCCGTTTTCTTATAGTGATGCTTTAAGATGTTATGATACTGAATTACGACTTATGCATTATTCAATAATGTACCTACCAGTTTTCCTAAAAATCCATTTGTGTATTTATTTTTTTATTTTGATAAATGCTTAAATAATAATCCGAATCGTCCATATTTTAATTAATTCGGATGAGCGGGTTCCCATCGTACTTATATGTTACAATCGGTCTATTACTCTCGCCAGCAATTGGTCTGGAAAAAAGGTCTAGATAATTTTTTTCGAAAACTCAAGAGAGCTTCGTTTAGTCCCAAACATTTCTTCTTTTACGTAATATGTTCAACTAATTTCCATCGGACGTAGCATTTTAAGAGATGTTTTAGCTATAATATTATACGAGCTGTTAATTGTAATTACGATGTGTACCAAACTCGTACTTTAAGGATGTTTAAGCGTAGGTTATTCGCAATTTTATTTTGGCAGCGGTGTACAGGGTGATAATATCATTTTGTTACTGTTTTATATCTTAAGGAGGAAGAAAACGGAATGTACTCTCTGGTTTTAATGTGTTTTCAATATTACATTTGTTAAATGTGATGCACAATTTGCTGTTTTTTTTTTGTTTTTTGGCATCTGCGGCTCTTATGGTTGGTTGGAAGAGCAGTCGTGGATATAGTTTATCTATATCTAACAACTGAAACCCGCCATTTTCCTACTTCTCGTTTTTCACTTTATTATTTACTTATATTTATAATTATAATTATTGTTTGGAAATAAAGGCACTATTATTATTATTATTATTAATTTGTTTTGAGTTTGGTTGGTTCTTAATTTACTTTTCAATTAATTAACGTTATTCATCCTCTTCGAATCCTTCATAAGTTTTACATCGGAAAAGAACATTTCTTGCTGATGTGGTCCACAAAAGTTTGCTAAAATATAACGTTATCTGCTTGGCCTTGTTAAGGTTGAATGTAGATATACTGCCTACACCAACAGTGTGTATAGTTATACCTAACCACACCATTATCACTTCAGTTCTTACAACTTTAAAGGTTATTGATATTGAATCCGACAAATAGAGATATTTCTTAGAAATAGCGGCTCCTGTTGAAATTTAATATGGATCTTTTAACGTAAATAACTGACACCTGTTATTTCATAAAATCATTTTTTGTTTCAGACATGTATGTGACAACTTATTAATTAACGACTATAAATAATTGCTTTTTTTCAGACGGAGTCTAATTAAATGTTAAAGGGAAACACTATTCTACATAAATATGTTACTATTCATATTACATTCTAATTCGAAACTGGAATAATATTATAGTGGTTAAAGTGTGAAATTGCCGGATATGAAAAGAGGAAGAAATAAATTGTATAACAACACGTGTGTATATAGGTAATGGTAGGATTAATGTGAAATTCCGTCTATTTACTTCGCTTCGTCGCGGTCATTCAAAATTTAACAACTCAACGTGCGCTTTTACTATATAGTCCATCATCCGAATTGGTACGAAGTAAGTGTTCTGCGGCAGACCGCAAAACTCCAACTACGAGACGGTGTAGTTGTTTGTTTCTGCTGCGAGCCGCGCGTTGTTCCATCCAGGAAATTATTATAATCGCGGTTCCTCCTACTATAATTACTGCTAATAGTTCTCGAGTCTTAGAGGTTTAAATGTTCTAATACCTGCACTACGAATGTATATTCTACAGCGCAGCTACCTTACCGATTACAATGCATAGTTTGCCCGGCTACACCAACTTACCGTATGTTATATGCACTTCCCCCCTGTGTTCCTTTACAGAACTTCGCGGGCGTAAGCCGCACATATATTCCGCCAGCTGTTTGATATATGTATATTATATAACTAACTGTTATAACCGAAGCATATAAGTTATTTCTCGTCGTGCTTCCCTCGTTGAATTAGCGTTTCCACAGTGGCGTTTGCTATACAATTTCTGTCTTAGTTTATCTTTGCGGCAAGTACAATCTTGGAAACAATATCCTATTTTCCTGGTTTATAAGCTGTTCTATAAACTTTATGGCTTCAATTGGTTTCTCGCGCTTTTGTTTCTGGCCTGTTTCTATTTCTAAGCTACTAAATTGCGTGAGTAGGTATTAATGCATTAATGTTGGAGGTCTGTTAAAATTGTTTTATTCACTAAAAATTTATCGATAACCCTATATCGCGCATTTTTAAATTTATTTATCTCAAAAAATATGCTGAACATTATACAATGTATAGAACTCCTAAAAAATATTTTAAAAATTATATCTTGATCTGTAACAGTTTTATTTGGTAAAATATAGTTGTAGCAAATTTTATACACAGAGTATATGGTATAAAAATATATAATATAAGCCTAGGTAGTATGAAATTTCAGAAAACAGTTATTATTTTTATTTAAACAGAAAAATAAGCCGCATTTGCTGCATTTAATGTATGAAAATTGTTTGCATGTAGGTAATTTGCATCTCTGCCTTGCTTCAGTGTATATTGGCCAATGATTGAACCCATCTAATCTTACATCCTTTGGAAGAATGCAGTGGCGGCCCGTGGTGGTTCACATAGGGTGTGCATAATTTCTCAACATTCCTAGACTAAATATATTTTTCAATTTCCTAACATTCTTAGACTAAATATATTTTTCAGATGCCCTTCGGAATTTTCATGTTTCATAATTTTAGCACTAAGATAATAATAATAATACATAATACATGGTTTATTGCCCAACAGGTTACAACCTAATAATAGGACAAAATACATAAAAGTAAATGCAAAGTACAAAAAAATAGAAAAATCATAATTCACTAGAAATCATACAAAGATTATACTAATAAAAAAAAATGAATTAAACTACGAAATATATTTAGAAAGGATTACAAGATACAATAACAATTATAGAGCAATGAAAACACTGCATCCGCCATACCCACAGATTACAAAGATGTAGTTAGCCCTAATGCCTACTGCCGAGAAAAATATCGCTATAGATGTTGTTAGCGTTTTGAATCATATGAATGAGTAGAGCTTTAAGCATAAGGTTTGTACGGGGAGTGTTGTACGTGAAAGACTGCACTGCACGCGCTGAATGACGAGGCACATAGAGCCGCAGATTGGATAAAATGCCTGGACACTCAACATGATTGTTTACAACTCTATGTAGGAATGTTGCGCTATGTAATTGTCTTCGATGTTCCAATGATTGAACCTTGTGTGACTCATGCAACGCACTATAATCGACTGATCTGTCAGGGTATACTCCATTTGTTCTATATGCTAAAAATTTCAGAAAGCGGCGTTGTATTCGTTCTATAGCATATTTATGTACCTACTTCGTAATATGGATACCAAACATGACGAATTAAAGTCTCTTATTCCTTTCTTTGACCACGATGGTTAACTACCAAACAAAGGACACGGAAAACAAAACAAAGTATTTTTAATTTTACACCCACAAATCCAGTCATTTTTCTGATAAATATCCGTTTTGAATTTTATTATAACCTCTTTACCTTTAACAGATTGTTTATTTTCTAAACATAATTGAGGCATCGGCCGTTTAAGATTTGTTATTGCGATTTTTTCATCATGCGTTAACCGCGAAAACGCATGTTATTCTGTAACGCAGAGACGAAAGTCATCTGACAACAGCGGTGAGCAGACTGGATATCTTGCTCACACCCCATGCATTATACGATATGGAAGTAGAACAAAATTCAGTTCTCCCCACCTTCAATGTAATGTTAATGGCATAACGGAGCAACGGCTGGGCTGTGCTCACATATTGCGACATCTAGCGCGATTTGTAAATAATAAATTCCTCCGGTTAGATTATCGGTATCTGCCGTTACCGACTTATCATTTCTTGGCAAATTGGCGGCCACGTTCCTGTTCAATAACTATGAATACGTAATAAATAAATACTTTCACAGTTAGCCGCCGCTTGGTTTGTTTTGTTTCAAAATACCAGGGGGTGCAATTGCTCACTTGCTCTCATTAAAGAGCCGCCACTGGAGGAATGTAAAAAACTGTAGCCGAACGTTGTTTTTTTGCTTGTACTAACTTTTCTGTATCAGACGGGTCTGCCTCTTTTGCTGATAATACTACTTCCGGTCTTGCACAAACAATAAGCTACTTCTGTTCTAAAATCGGCTAACGGCATGGAGAAATCTTCTTTACGTTGTTGATTCACTCTTTTACATAATAACCACGCATTAACAAGTGTCATATCCAGCATATGGTAAAATCGTTTAAAATACCATTTCTGGGATTTAATTTAAATTTTATATCGGCCAATAAGACTATCCATAAGGTTTATGCCACCCATATGGCGATTGTATTCAGTGATAATATTTGGACACTCTACTTGTATTTTACGTTTTTCCTTTCTATCAAAACGCGTTATGGTATTCTTTGGAAGTACACCTACGTAACTAGGCATACGGTTTTGTTATCTTTCCATGCAACACAGGAAACATCAACACCTTCTGAATTGCAAACATACTCGTACGATGTACCTCGTTGTTGTTTATTTAGTTCTTTATCGGCAGGAATTTTACAATTTGTATGCGGTTTCTCCTAACAATTCCTAAAGAAAATATACCTTTCTGTGCCAAGTGTGATACAAGTGATTGACTTGTGTAGTAGTTATCAAAATATACAATGAAATTTTTATTATTGGGTATAATCCTACTATAATCCTACATAGACGCTGTACCAAATTTCCTGTTGCCCCTAAATCTGTTTCACCTATTACAAACTCATAGTTTTTTCTTCCGGTGTATATTTCATAATTGTAAGAATAACCAATAACACCACTGAGAATAAAGAGTTTAAATCCCCACTTATGTGGCTTAGCAGGCATATACTGCTTCAAACTATGTCTACTTTTACAGGCGCACATTTATTCGTCTATCGATAAATGTTGCTCCAATGACATACATTGAAAGATCGATAGCAGTGTGTCAAGTACTGGTCGCAGCTTGTAAAGTTTGTCGGAATCGTTGTTGTATTTAGAAGGTAAGTTTTCATTGTCATTGAAATGAAGATATTGACGAATTTTCTCAAATTTCTTTTGACTCATTGTTTCTTTTATTTGTGTAAATCCTAAGTTAGCACTCCAGTACGACCTGACTTTTGGCATATGTACAAAGGGCATATAAATACATATACCCAAGCATTTACGAATGTCTTCTTCGGAAATATGTGCTGTATTATTTAGATTTATTTGACTAGCGCACAAATTCGTTTGAAAAGTTATATTCGTAATCAATTGGTCGGTAAAAATGTATTTGAAGAAGCTGTATGGGGTATCAATGTCCATAAATGTAGAAGGAAATGCTTCACACTCTTTGAACACTTTAGCATCCCCCAGTACTAAATTTTTCCTTTTCCAAATAATATTTGTATTTTTTTAGGAACATTCGATTTAGGTACATCAGTATTTGTTCCGTTACTGGTACTAGATTCTGCTGATCCATTCACTGCTTCTATCTCCTCCACACCTTCCGACAATACGGTCTCTTCAAATACAATAAGTAGATTTTCTTTATCCAGCGTGTCTTCAAGTTCGGTACTATCGGGTTCGAAATCAGATTCATCTTGCTCCAGGCCATCATCACTATCCCACAAGTGCTCAGCATAGTTTTCTAGTTCTTCATTTGTAAGAGGTCTCGTTTCGTTTTATAGACTCATTTCTTCTACATTAAAACGCAATGTATCAGATATGATACAACGAAATTTATAACCAACTATTACGTAATTGTCAGCTATATTTTGAGAAAGCAAAATATATTACAAGTTATTTTACCTTATAGAACAAAATCGTACACAATTTCGATGAAAATTATTGGTTTTAGACCTTTATAGCACTAATTCTCATCACAATGAATACTCTAGCAATAACGGTTATGTAGGAGGGTTGCACCAACAACAAAATTATTGGAAAACTAACGGTTTTGAATATGTGCTTTATGCGCACTTACAGTGGAGCTGTAGCTTATATGCAACAAAGCGTTTTCGTGGACTAAACTATTGGTAATACAAATTAGTACGCACTTCTTTTAGTCGTATCACATCTGTAACATTACGCAATATAGGGATAAAACAGATTCTAAAATGCAGAATATACATATAAATGTCTTTATTGTTTTAATTAGTAATGTCAACATAACATATAATATGGATGCTTGTAGTATGGATTATTGTCTTTATAGCCTCCAAAACATTTAATAGAAATTCGACATTCTCTAAGCTTTAGGTAAACTCCTTATTACTTTTATTACTGAGACATAGTATTGGGTGATACTTTCAATACCCTAATCAATACAACTAAAACATTTTTATTTACCATAGAAATCCCAGTTTACTTTCGACGACTGAGAAGTATATATTTCTCATCACTGCATTGGTCATCTTGTTAACTTGTAATATGGAGGTGAAGTCCTTAGACGTAGGTGAATGCTTTGACAACCAATCTTCTGGCAACTTATCTGTTTATATTAATGATGAAGTTGGTCGCAGACTTTACGGATAATATGCAATATACGTGATATACAAACCAAGACTATTGCTGTACGCTATTCTTGGGTCAATAGCGATTTATGCGTAATGTTTTAAGTCCTCTACCCTTCCCCCTGTTTCTTTCAAGGTAGTCTTCCTGCATCAAATCAATGCAACAAATCTGGAGTTCTTTTTACGATTGGAAAGTGCTTCAAAAATAAAGGCCGTTAACCATTTTCTGCGTCTTTTTTCTCGGAATGTCTTTAACACTATTAAAATAATGACCTTCCATATGAATTTTCATTTTTGAGAACAAAGCAAACCCATAGAAGTTAAAGGTGGCCACCTTGTTTCTATTGCTGTTATGGCTACCTGATCACTTACATTGTCGTGATACAAAGCCCACTTACAATTTTCCGTTAGTATTGGTTGACAGGTTAGAATTCCATGGCTTATGCTGCTGACACTTGTACACAAATTATGAATTTGTCTGCGACGGTTTTCGTAAATTAATTGTTAAATTTCAATATGTTTGCCTATTTTACCTGCGGAAGACTGCTTTGTTCAATAAGCGTCATTAATTGCACTTTTGCGGTGTCAAAATTGTGTACCTACTTGAAAAATCTAGATAACTTATCCAAAATCTAAAGTGCAAATTAAAATTTGTAATGTCAAAATTTATTTGCTGCCGAAATGCGCTTTTTTGCAATTTTCGGAATTTTTGACAAGTGGTATGTAATGAGCTACGCCGTTTTATTATGTTTCGAATAAAATTGGCATTTTACGCTGTCTCTTTTCACTAATTTCAGAAACTTATAATACTTTACTTGCTACAATGGCGCTGAGATTTCTTTTGTTGAGGTCCCCAGTCACGCTTTAAACTTAGAGGTTGAAAACGTTTTTATTGGTTTATCTTTGGAATATTAGTTCGGTATGAAGTTTTTGTCCAGCTGTCCAAATGTTCGAAAGCAATAATCTTGCCTCGAAAGATGACATTGTAGGTTAGACCTGTTAGTCAATCATATATGTCCTATTGAAAATTTGAAAAATAAAGCTTAACTTCACTTAAGTTTTCTCCCTCAGTCTTCGCGCATATAGTCGAGCAATACAACTTTATAATAACATTGTGCATGGTTCAATTACCAATAAATTTTATTGCCAAATATCCAGCACCACAGTGGGTAACTTGCTGTCGCGCTTTTTGAACCCCCCTTAGAATTTGAATTTGAATTGAGGAAGATATTGCACTGGGACCAAATGATCTATTGTGGCCCCCTACATGAGCTGCAAGTTGTTGGTATTTGCCCAATGATATAGGTCCTCATCCAGTCTAACAATAAGTGCTTTAGTGAGCTGCAATACCTGTAGTGGTTTCAAAGTGGGTGTTTCCTTTTTGTCAATAACATCTTTATCAAAATAAGTGGCGCGAATTGCTACAATAGCCCGCAGCCCGTATTTTCGTTTTTCGCCCCGCAAAACCTGGAGTCGCTATTGTGTTTCAAACCTAGCCCTGTCGTGTTTTCCCCAAGGTGGCAGTGCCCTGTGAAAAAACCCACAAGTACACCGAGTTTATTCCTACTTAGTTCCAGCAAAGTCCTTGCTCTTTGCTTATTGAAGTTTCCAAGGAATACCTTGAAATATATCAGACCAGAATATATTCCGCAAAATGGTTGCGGTTCCACAAATGATCTTGTAGTGGCCTTTTTTGCTAATAAGCTTTCTCGTTGCCACTAATCTCAGTGTGTCCTAGTACTTTAAACCCCTTATGAACAAGAAATACAAAAAATTCTCAAAGATTAATAATAATAATCATAATAATAATAATAATATTAATAATAATAATAATAGTAATAAATAACTTTATTTTGTACAATTATAACTAATATAACAAAATAGTACAAAAGAAAAGAAATTATATGTACATATGTACAAAATCTTATGGCGAGGATCAGATTGCGAGATAATTTCGTTTTCTGCTCACCTTACCATATACATATGTATGTATGTATGTACAACAGAGCGTATATTATATAATTCAAATGCCTAAAAAACTAAATAGTGCTTATGTATAGACCGTTAAATGCCCAGATGGAGGAATTGCACTTACACACATACTTCAACCGTGACAGCACGATGCCAGTACCGGGTAACCAAGGAAACACAGCAATTAACAAACAACATGCGAACAAATAAGCATAGCGCGGATGGCTTCACGAAATCTATGGGCGTTTAGGTCCTTTAAACTATCGGGGAGGCTATTATATTTTTTGTATATATCATATGTAAAAGAACGCTGAAAAAGAGCTATACGGTGACGTGGGGGAGAAATTTTACCTCTGAAACGTGTAGTGAGGTTGTGTATGTCAGTTCTAAAGCGTATCCTCCTATACAAATACGGGGGTGTTTTAAAAAGCACGATTTTATAATATAGACAAAGACTGAGTAATTACCTTCTGTTTTTCATATTTAACCAAGCAGTGTCGCCGAGTTTATGAGATATGCGGCAATATTTCCGGATTCCATGGATATATCGAAGGCACGTATTCTGAACCTTCTGAATGCATGACGCAGTGACACTGTCTAAGCAAAGATGGTAAATTTGAGAACAATAAGTGAAGGACGAGAGGACCAAGGACTCACAGAGGGTTCTCTTTATGTTTTCATTTAGTATCGATCGGTAGGGATACATAGCATTCAATTGCATGTATGCTTTTTTCAGATATTTAGTGATCTGGTTCCTGCATCGGAAACTATTGTCAATAATTAAACCCAAACTCGATGCCCTTGAGACAAAAGGTATTTTGACATTATTAATTTGTAAAGTAATTGAGCTACTCAGATTTTTGCAGATTTTTTCTTTACCAAAAGAGATAAATTGCGATTTAGTTGGATTCATTGTCAAGCAGTGCGTATTAGATATAGTATACACCGTGTCCAAAGTTATCGGTGCACTATTGCTATCTTAGTTATTTCTGTAACTACGATTTTAGTTAAATGAGCAACTTTTTAGAGTTTTTAACGCTGATTACTAGGGAGTTCTTGAACAAACAATTGAATAACGCATTCTCGAGAAATTTCGGAATTTATAATTTTTTTAAATGGTACCCCTGTATTATTTGTACATATTTTGGATCATCACAATATTTTGAACAAAAAATGTCCAGTACATAACTATTCTTAACGTAAAAATAAACAAATGAGAAGCGTTCAAAGTTTAAAAAATTATTAACATGTAATTCTAAGTAGGTGATGAAAAATCATAATAAAATATTACGTTAACAGTAGAATAAAAACAACAAACACAATAATCAATATAATTTTCCTTTTGTATTACAAAATTTTGCCTAAGTGTGCTGTTCAATGCATTTCTCGGCTCTCGCGATAACGCTTTGTGTGGCTTTTTTGCGTTTAATAAAGCAGTTCTGTTTGATTTTAATTGTCAAAGACACATTATTAATATGTAGTAGACTTCTTTCACTTTTAGGCAAAACAAGCATGTGATATGCTCATTTACGTTATCAAAAACGTATAGAGCCTCTTTCGCACGGTTAGTTATCAAAATAGTTTATTAAGAATAGTCCGTTATTTGATTTTGTGTTGTGATGTGTTCTTATAATTATAATCATTAATTTCCCCATATTTATTGAAAATAATGCCGTTTACGCATTCAGAAAAGTGTGATATGCTAGAGGCATACCTGATTTGTAGAAAAAGTGCGCGTTATTTTGAAAACACATATGTGAATCGCCACCAAACCAGTTCTATTTTCTAAGATTGTATAGAAAATATCAAGTTAATGAAGATAAATATTCTATGGTCTGATGAATCTAACTTTTCAAATTCTGGTATTATGCATCAAAATTTTGCGATCAAATTAATTTAATTTGTACAATTTAGGAATGTGTAATAAGAAAAATCAACATTACTGGAGTAGAGAAAATCCTCTGAGAATAGATCCGTGCAATCCTCAGCACGGGTTTAGTTTAAATGTGTGGTGTGGAGTAATGGGTTACAGAATTCTAGGTCCAGTTTTCTATCATGGTACCTTAACTGGTGACCACTAGGTTGGGTTATTAACAGAAATTCTGGATGATCTTTTAGATGATGTGCCACTGCTCCATAGGCTCCGTATTTATTTCCAACAGGATGGGGCACCGGCTCATACTTTCGTTAAAACTACTAATTTTTTAAATAATACCTTTCATCAAAAATGGATAGGAACCAACGCGCCTATTCATTGGGCTGCACGCTCTCTTGACTTGACACCTCTCGATTTTTATCTTTGGGGTTTTGTGAAGAATGAGGTTTACAAGCAGCGACATCCAAATGTGATGGAACTTGAAAATAGTATTAAGCAAACGTTAAATAATATTTCTGGTCGAACTATTAGAAAAGCCACACAAGGCGTTATTGCGAGAGCCGAGAAATGCAGTGAACAACACGGCAATGTCTACGACAATTTGTTAACTTAGGCAAAATTTTGTAATACAAGAGGAAAATTATTTGATTATTGTGTTTGTAGTTTTTATTCTACTATTAACGTAATATTTTATTATGATTTTCCAACGCCTACATAACTTTACATGTTAATATTTTTTTAAACTTTGAACGCTTCTCATTTGTTTATTTTTACGTTAAGAATAGTTATGTACTCGACATTTTTTGTTCAAAATATTGTGATGATCCAAAATATATACAAATAATACAGAGGTTCCATTTAAAAAAATTATAAATTTCGAAGTTTCTCGGGAATGCGTTATTCAATTGTTTGTTCAAGAACTCAATAGTAATCAGCGTTAAAAACACAAAAAGATTGCTCATTTAACTAAAATCGTAGCTACAGAAATAACTAAGATAGCAATAGTGCACCGATAACTTTGGACACCCTGTATAGACTGTTCAAGTCAGTATTTATGTTTGCAACGGCGTCTCTCCATTCCGAAGGTCGAAGAGAAAGATACAACTCATCAGCGTCATCAGCACATAAATGGATTTTCGAATGACTTACAAAACGTGAAGTATGTATATAATGAACACAGTATAGGGCTCATTATGGCCCCTGAGGAATGCCGTGCGATACCCGCAACGAACCCGAAATAGTACCCCTCAAACAAACGCGTTGTGACCTATTCGTCAGAAATTCCGTCAGTAACTTAACAGAATCCTCCCCAAATACACCACTCTTAAGAATATTTATTAACGTTTGATGGTTCACTGTGTCGAATGCCTTTGTATAATCCAGAAGGATAAGAATTGTCATGAGGCCCTGATCCGTCGCAGACAGTATGTCATCGGTACATTGAGGAGCGCCGTAGTACAGCTATGATTGGCCCTAAATCCTGACTGCATCTCAGGAAGAATATTGCTCTTGGAGATGTATTCTCTTACTTGTACTTCCAGAACTCCCTCCAAAATTTTGCAAAGAGTTGGTAGCACGCTGATCGGTCTTAAATCAGAGATCTGTTCCACAGGGGCTTGTTTAGGTAGTGCTACCACTAAAGCCGCTTTTCAACAGTGAGGAAAAACGCCAATCAGATTTTCTCCAAAATTTGGTGTAGATATGCAGATAACATTTTAACTATCATTGGAACAAATATAATTATTGACTAAGGGCCTATCACCTTTTTATCGTTACAGCACCCTTTTGATCCTCATTTAGAATACTTCCATAGTATCCATAACTGTCGGCTTTCTGCTGTACCTGTAGGTATAGCTTGCAGCAAAGTTTATCTTCGTTAGTATGGTGCTTTTGCCACCATATTAGAAATGCTTATATGACCATGGTAGTAAAAAACATTTTGCTGTTTTCACTAGAAATTTACAAAACGTTTGTAGTAACTTAGATTGAGTTAGTATTCACTTATTAGTTGCAGAACAGTGTGCAGTACTATGTGTCCTTATAATAAATTATAAATCGCCCAAACGTTAACAACTTAATTGGTCAGAAAAGTACTGCAGTGGTTAGATACATATGTATATAGTTCTTTCGTTGGATCTTTGCCAATACGTCATAAATTTTCGCCATTTTTTCGATACGAATCTAGTCTAATCAGACAAGCCTATCGTTCTCTGTTTTTTTTTCTAAATTTCACGTTAATGAAGGAGAACATGTAGTCCTGTGGCTTAGCTTATAATAGATAACGATAACGAATGACGTGTCGGCAAAGATCCAACGAAAGAACTGTATCTTTTTTTATAAAATTCGGTGTTACATATCACCCTGTATACATAATCGTTTTGTCTTTTCCACTGAATGCCTATACATATAGTTTTGTCGTGACTGTGCGCAATGAGAGAGGCCGCGTCACCCATCAAGACCGACCGCTCAGCTCTAATTTAAAGCCGCAACACGGTACGAGTACGACAACGAATGCAGGAAAATATATGAGCGCTCGACACGCTGCTTTGCACTTACATCTTCCGATAGGAACTCTCCGGACTGCCGATGATGCCGAGGTCGAGCCATCAGGAACGAACCCCCTGCATGCGCCTCGGCCGCCTGACAAAGTTCTCCTCGTCTGTGAAATATTGCTTCGTGCCCGGCGAAAATATTTTCGTAGTTGCGCGGGTTTTCCGCAGTCTACCACGAAGAAGCATAGACCAGCCTGTTTAAACGTTGAGATCTGTTTGAGTGATATACACAGTTGATAATTAAAAGAATGCAATTATACTTTCTATTATAAAGCGATCTTAATTCAGAGAATTCTAAATAATCTGGGTTATGCGAGCTTATCTTAATTAATTTGAGTTAATTGGTAGAAAAAAATGGAAAATACTTATAAAACACGTTAAAAACTAGTTTCCGTCTCGATCAAAATATATATGAACCACAACAAAAAATACTAGTCAGAACTTACACCACAAAAATACTCAAAATAGATTATTTTTTCAAAATGTTAAAAAACGGTAAAGGGAAATTTATAATGGTATGAGTCAAAAATCTACGATTTATACCACAAAATATTTCAGTTTAAACAAGGATATTTCGATGCAGAACTGGCAACACTTCTATACAAAAATTGAACACTGAAGTGTAGGACTGGTTTGATGTTCGGATTACATTAAGTTACACATACCGCTAAATTTCTCGGATTTTTCAGTCACGTATTTTGAGAACCAAGGAATGGTTTAAATATTACAACATCAAACTTGTTGAAAAGATCGGGCGCGGAAGTGTGAAATTATCTAGTCGTCTGCGAAGGTGCTTTAGAAAGGTTTTGTGGTCGCAGATGACGAAGCATTATTTGTTGCGCGTTGGGCG